>JAUZNJ010029448.1:0-40806 GCA_034780135.1 Jordanella pulchra | reverse complement strand
CTGTCATTGCTGCCAAAGGCTGTGCAACCAAATATTAAGGAGGGGGGTCAATATTAGTGCACATGCTGGTTTTCTGTGTTGTCCTTTGCAATTAAAATATTTATGTTGAAATGTTAATTGTCTTTGTTAAATTACTTTGGACCTCAAATTGAAAGATACTGCTGATTTAAGTTCTGAACATTTTCATTTATTTCTGAAGATATTCACATAGCTATGCAAAACATGAAGGCGTGCCAATAATGGTGAGCAGGACCGTAGAGACTCTTGTTGGTCCACCCCAGCAAGCAAACAAGTAGCTATCCAGACCCCCTGCTGTTTGTTTATCACCATTGAGTTGGAGTTGAAGATGCCATCGTACACTGGCTTTATCAAACACAGTGTCATTTAGACAGGGCAAAAAGAACTGTAAGAATCATCTTATTTGATTATCACAATGTATTTAAAACGATGCAGCCTGATTTACCTGCTATGAAACTGCAGAAGACTCAGGTGGAGGCAACATCAATAGGCTGGATCAAACACTACCTAACAATAGACCACTGTTTGTGAGACTGAAGGGTCAAGTGTCTAACCAAGTAATCAACAGCACAAGGGAAAGTACTCTCACTAAGCAGTGCTAAATTTTCAGCACTGTATGTGCAGTGTCTAACTGCACTTCTCAGTCGTAATATGTCTTTTCCCAGGAACAAGAATTCATACTTAATGGTTTTAAATTTGTTGCCAAATTACTAAAGCTCCATAGACAATATCTGGCAGCAGCACTGCTCAGAGCAGTCTGTCCCAAGGACCTTCAGTGTCTCAGCTGCTCTCTCCACCTCACTGACAGGTGTGCAGTGTAAAAAGAAACAGTGCAAGGTACCCAACCAGAATTCTTTTCTTATGTTTTTATAAACCTAGAAAAAAAACGAATCTGTCTAATGTCTGATGGCAGTTTAAAAAATGTATGCATTTTTCTTAAAAATCTAATAATAGGCATGCTCTACAATAGCTGTGTTTCCATTCAAATATTGTGCGAATTCTGAGCAAACTTTTAAAATGTAAAAAAATTGGCATTGGAAAAATACGCAAACTGTGGAAGTGTTAGTGACTTTTTGTGACCAGAAGTAGTCTTAATATTCTACAATAGAGCTGTATCCGATCAATAACAAACCTCTACGAAATAATATCTTTACTGATAATGAAGGTTAACATTCCAAAGAAAATGCTTATCATGATTACTCTTGACAGGTATAAATCGCCAATTAACCTTTTGTGGAAGACCAGTTACAGGAAGCAAGATACCCCCCTTTTTCCTTTAAAACAGGCATGTGCACCCCTTTAAATATTTTGTTTTTGTTAATTAAAAAAGCACTTGTATTTCAATGTTCATTTTGTATATCAAAATGTACATTTGATAACTAATATGTTGGTTGACCAGGAACGAAACATAAAATAAGACCAGTTCAAACAGCCACTAAGGACATCTCTGGCTCTTCAGTATCCGTGTATGTATGCAGTGCAGTAGACCATCACAGCCACTTGTGTGAAGCATGGTAGATGTACATGTGCCTGTTATTTCAACCCAAATCAAGGAATAAAATAACATTTGCTCTCTGCAGTTTAGAAAGAAATAACACTGAAAGTACTGCAATATCCATGTAGCTAATAAGTTATAAATTCAACATAATTAGGCTTTTTTTATTTAAAACAGTCTTCAGGAGCTATTGTAACCAATTAAGGCACTGCAGAGCATATATAATGTACTTGAACTCATACTAATATGCTAAAAACAGAGAGAAAAGACTCTCCTGAAATATTAAAAACAAAATAAACAACTTACATCTTTAAAAGTTATCTGGGTTGCGAATCAAACAACTCTAGAGTTAACAGGAAGAAAACAATTAACCTTCCACTACATGTTTCTTAGAGTTTGGTAAGTATTACTATCTTACCGCTATTTCTTACATATAGGTGTTTTAAATCAGTTTGACCTTCTTAAGGTTAGGAAGGTCAAAGCATGACAAGGAAAAGCCAGTCAATTTGACAGAACAGATGGGATTTAGAAAACATTAGCTAAACAAACAAGATGTTTTTAATTTCACTCAAACTAGAAGTGTTGCCATAACACCTTTTAGAAGTCTAAAAAAGATTAAACAGCCTGAAAGTTTCTAGATAATTTCAAAATGATTGTACACAGAATACTTATAAAAAGAACACTATTGAATATAAATCTTGTTTATTATGTTGGTGTGAATTAACCTCTGACACAGGCTTCAATTTTATCAAACACATGTGTATTGTTGAAAGTGATCAGTTTTAAATTAAATAAAATATTGTGATTGCCACTTTCCTTTATCTATTGCTGCCATCTGCTGGACATTTTAGTGTGCAAATAAGTACTTTTCTCTATTTGAATTGGTTTTGTAAAATTGGACTTTACATTATGGAGGGAAAAATAATAATTGTAAAATCGTATTTTGTAATAGATCTTCTGAAATCATCTAATGTTTTGTAGTGACCTTGTAAAAAAATCAGTGTTTACACATTTTTAAGGACATCATTTTAGTAGGATTGTTTAAAACCTTTGTTATACAGTATATCAAAACTTTTGGTGTGACTACACAGACAATAATTAAGCATTCCTCGACTATTATGGGTGTATGTCAATAGATAAGAAGATTAACAAAAAGGTATTCTATTTGATTAATTAAAGTCAAAGAGTAAAGCAATCATTTGGATTCATTACTCACAGAATTAGCATACCATACCATGCCAACTTTATTTAAGAAGCACTTTATACACCCATAGGACCAAAGTGCTGTACACAGTCATAAAGTACAATCATAAAATAAATAATTAAAAAGTACTGAAATAATTAAAATACAATCACAATAAATGAATGTTAAACATCTCAGATTGTGCCAAAAGCCAAAGAAAAAAGATGGGTCTTAAGAAGGGATTCAAAAACAGCAAGTAAAGAGGCCTGTCTTATGCCCAAAGTAAGATAATTCCATACATTCGGAGCTGCCACAGAAAAAGCACGGTCCCCTATGAGCTTGTGCCTCTGTGTCCTTGGCACCCTCAGAAGCAACTGGTCAGCTGACCTAAGGGAACGGGAGGGTATATAAGAATGTAACAGCTCAGACAGAAAGGGAGGGGCAAGGCATTTAAGAGCTTGAAACACAAATAAAAAGATTTTAAAATAAATACTAAAATGTACAGGCAACCAGTGTAAGGAGGCTAAAATAGGGGAAATCCGGTCAAATTTTCTTGTCCCTGTTAAAAGACATGCAGCTGCATGTTTTGCCCTCTGAAGCTGGGAGATATATAAATCATCAACTCCTATATAAAGTATATTACACCAATCCAGCCGTGTGGTCAAAAATGCACGGATTACTGTTTTAAAGTGCTGTCTAGAAAGAATAGGTTTTACTTTAACTAGCTGCCTTATATGGAAAAGGCTGGATTTTACAACAGCTCTAATATGAGCTCCCAGCTTAAGACCAGCATCCATCTTGACTCCTAAATTTGTAATAACTGGCTTGAAATACTGGGCCAGGGAGCAAACAGCGGTCAGGGACTCTTCAGTGGATCTACCAAAAATCTCTACCTCTATCTTATCTAAGTTTCAAGAAATGTAGGGCCATCCAGGCCTTCAAATCTTCCAGACATAAAAACAGAGACTGTAGAGAGGTGAAGTCAGCAGTCTTTAGTGGTACATATATCTGTGTGTCATAACATCAAAGAGCAATGCAATATTTTCTGAAAATAGAGCCAAGAGGAAGGAGGTACAACAAGAACAGAAGAGGTCCCAGAACTGAGCCCTGTTGAGCACCACACGACAGTGGAGCAGAGAGGGACCATATGGCCGTCAAGACAGAAAAAAAGTATGTTTAGCCAAACAAGATTTAAACCAATCCAGAGCTATACAACAAATACCCACCCATTGTTTCTAACGGGAAAGTAAAATCCTATGATCAATTGTATCAAAAGCAGCTGATAAATGCAACAGCATCAAGACAACACAGTCACCAGAATTAGTTGCTAAAAATATATATCATTAAAAAATTTTTAAAAGAGCTGATTCTGTGCTATGAAATGATTTAAAACCAGACTGAAAAACTTTTGAAATATTTTTTAAAAGTTTAGTGAGATAGACCATTTACTGATTCTAGACTACCTTCCCAAGAAATTCTGAAACAAAGGGCAGTTTAGAGATAGGTCTATAATTTGCCAGAGCAGTAGGATCCAAGATTGCTTTCTTAATTAGAGGCTGGACAACTGCATGTTTCAAATTTTATGGAACAACGCCTGCGAACAAGCAGCTTTTTACAAGAGCAAGGACTGAAGGATCATAGTAAGAAAAACATCTTTAAATAATCGAGGTTCAATTGCATCATCCGGGGAACCTAAAGTGACAAAACGCCTTCTGCAATGATTGCAAGGTCACATTCAAAGCTGCGTAAAACAGCAGAACAAGGTACAACAAGGGCCCTAATAGAAGTGACTTTCTCGACAAAAATGTGTAAAAAGCTTTCACATACAGCAAGTGAAGTCTCTACAAAACCACTATGTGGAACATTTAGACCAGAGTCAATAGTTTTTAATAAGACATAGGGATTGTGACTGTTTGATACAATTAGACCTGATAGGTTCCTTCTTTTGGCGTCTTTTACAATCCTTAGATAACAGCACCAGCATTTCCTTCAATATTTGGAGCCACACCTGTAATTTGTCTTTGTTTCATTTGTGCTGTGTTCCTCAGTGTTACTTCCCACAGCGTCTGGGGTGGTGCAGTTCTGATTCAAGATAAAAGAAAACTGACCAGTGTAGAAGGGTTAAAAACATCACACTTAAGGGTTAAAAACACTAGCTTTAGTACGGGACCGCTTTATCTCAAATAAAACAGGCTTATGGTCTAAAAATAGTGAGTCACCAATCACTAAATTAAAAACTTTTAAACCATAAGATAAAACCGGGTAAGGAATGTGCCCAAGCTCATGCATAGCACCAGTCACAGAATGTACAAAATCAAGAGTCAATAACAAAAAGGCTGAGCCATAGGTGAAGTGGGACAATAGACAATATTAATACCACCAGCAATGAGAACTCGGTCATACTTTGGCATCATATCAGCCAAAAAAAACATAAAAGTTATTTATAAAGTTCTTGTTGTACTTTGTTGGTCGCTGCCAAGTTCAAATAGGCTAAACTCAAAACTACTAAACGTGCCTGAAGGCAACTGTTTACAAGTAAGACAACTCTTAGAAACAGTCACTATTCCTCCTACAACTTTATTAAAACGCCTGGACTCACTTGAAGCACTTGTCCATGATTCTGTTATAAATAAGAGATCTAATCTTTGAGAAAATAAATCCTTAAAAATGAAAGTTTATTTGCCAATGACCTGGCAGCAACAGAGTTAAGTATTTTTAGAGTTTCTTTTTTTAACTTTGATGTTATTGAAAAACTAAAAACTGAATATTACATCACTCCAATAGAAATCAATTTATAATAAGAAAATAATTGAAATACTACCATTTTATTATGCCCACAATATAAGGTTGGTGTTCATTTTGTTCAATCCCAGCTTTATTGTGGCATAGAACAGATGATTAGCCTGTGGCAGGTTTTAGAGAAGCCCTGATTGCTTTGATAGTGTCATTCAGTTTGTCTGCATTGTTAGGTTTGGTGTCTTTTATAGTGGGACAACATCGCTCTCCTATTATTCCCAATTAAATATCTTGATTTAACCCAAATACTTGCTTACAAAATTATTCACTCAGTTCTTTCCACCTGCAAGGCTACACACTGTGAGATGTTGTTTGGTACAAAAAAATAATCCTCCCATAAGCCAGTTTTATTCTCACAACATTTTACTTGTTTCTCCAGACTGGCTGCAATGCTGTTTTGACTTCTTAAAACCTTCAGAAAACATCAACTTTAACTTTTCACAACAGCTAGTTCAGCCTCCATAACAGTAAGCCATTTTTTTTCTAATCATAGTAGCAGTTTATCACTCATTCCAAAAAAAATTAAAAGGCTTGTGAACATGCAATAGTTGTTTTCATACATCTTCCTGCAGTTTTCTAACATTAACTTACTGTGTTTCTTATTCTTTTATGCACAAACACTGGTACTTGAGGAACAATGATCGCAACATGCAATTTATGGATTAAGTCGTTGAACCAGTTCATCTGAACTATAAAGCCAATTCCTGCTCTCTTTCTAAAACACGCATTTGTAAAAATAAATAAATAATGCCCTAGACAAAATTCTTGTACATTTAGCACAGTATTCTTGAGGGAAATGTTTCTTTTTCACAAGGAACAATTTGTCCTTCAAAATTCTAAAAGCAATTTTCCCAACTTTGTCCACAGCTTATCACATGAGCAAACACATGTTACATAGTTTTACAATTAACACTTAGTGTTTGAGCATAAAAAGAAAAAGGAGTGAGTCCTTCTGTTTTAGTGTATTGATACTATATGGAAGGATACAGCATAGTACATGCACAGGTAATGTTTTTTTTAATGTGTCACATTATGTTCAAATTTGTGTTGGTTGAATGTACGTTTTTATAGTAAACTAAAATATAGCCTACTAGACAGCATATACTGTAAGATGTACTGTTTTTGTTTATTCTGTAAGTGTATAAAACATAATGTAAAAATAATATACACACACATTTACTGTCTGCAGCAATTGTAACACTGAAGAGAAAAAAGTGCATCACCATGTGTGAGTTCCATTCATCGTATTGTAGTTTTACATAAAGCCTAACAGCGTCCGAATGGCTATTACAGTTTTTCCTCTATTTTTTAGACACAAAAACTGGTACTGGAGGCACAATGACCAAAATTTCTAACTCATGCACCAACCGCTTGTACCAGTTCTGCTTAACTAAAAACAGGTCCTGCTTTTCTCTTTAGATGAATTTCTAAACACTTTTTAAAAAAAATTTTACTCTATTCTTATGCATTAAGCACAATTTTCATGAGTAAGATGCCATATTTTCACAACACACTGACATTTAAAATTATAAAAGCGATTTTCCCAACTTTGCACACGATCAATGACACCTGTCAGTTTTACATTTAGAGTTTGAACAGAAAAAGGCCATATGTGAGACCTGATTTCTTGCAATGGAGGCAAATGCTGGAATGAATAAAAGAAGGTATAGTTTGTTTTGTACTCTTACCACATGTGCAGTAAGTTTCTATATTTCTTGTGTACCACCTTGTATACCTTTGTGTATATTTGATTACTGTTTTTGAGGGCAAAATCAAATGCTGTACCTATATAAGATATACTGCTTAATGTGTTTTGTTGTAAAAGCTTTTACAATACACTCATGTACTATCTGCAGCAAAAATAACACTAGAAAAACAAGCCTAAGTCACAAGCTGTGATTGTCTTTCATCAGTGATTTACACAGAGCTTATCTGTGTTAAAATTATTTTTATAAATGTTTATTTATTTGATGGCTTGTGTAAATCATTTGCAAACAAAAAAGGAATCTGAGAGGGATTCATATTTTGAAGGACAGTCAAGGGGTCTTCTTTTGGTTCAAAAGACAGCCTAGATAAAGAAGCTGCTTCTGTCTCAGTTCGTTTTTGTTATTAGCACTCTGTAAAGCTTCTCTGAAGGTAAGGGTTTGAAAAATGTCTGACCAGGGTGTGAGAGGTCAGCACAAATGTTATTTGCTCTTTTTTATCCTTAGACCTTTACAAGTTGTGGATGGAGAATGGCGTCTTTCTTAAGACACTGGATGATAGTGGAACATTAAAAACGGGAGACGTCCTCAAGATGCATCTTATAAAGATGAACCTTGGAAAATTGGCTTAACCAAATAACAAGTAACGAGTGGAAAAGGGCTGTCATAGCTTTAAATTTTTTGAATTTTTTAATTATTTTTTGAAAACGGGAGTAGTAACTTAGAAAAACAGCCATTTAGGCTTTTTGATATCCTGAAACACAAAGAAGAAACTGAACTTTAGAGAATTTAAATTACACCATTATAAATCATTTTAGATGGAATAAAATCAAACAAAGCTACTACACAATCTCCAAAACTTAAGAATGATTATTTTTTCTATTTCTAATGTTAAGACCTTTTTTATAAACAAAATCAAAAATATATATATAATTTTACTTTAACTGAAACGTGATCATTGACAATGACTACTACCTGCCTTCAATGCCAAAATACATCTGAAAGACATCACAACAACCTTTCTCATTTAAGAACTGGTAAAGCTGTCCAAGGTCCATGTGATTGCCTCTATTCCCATGTGGGTCAAACATTGCCTCTTCAAAGCCTGTAAACTTGCGCAGGGAGTCTATAGTCTCAACAGGCTTGCTGTCCTCGCTGTGGCAATTAAGGGTAATATCCTCTCTGTGTCGAATCATAATCTTCTTCCAAGTCAAAACCTTCACTCTGAAGTAAAAAAAAAAAAATGTTTTAAACAATGATAAAATTTGCTTTGTTGAAAGTTTGCAAAAATAGGAGTAAAAAAAAAAAAATACCTGGACCAAAACTCCTCACAGGCTGATTGAAGACCTTCAACACACACAATGCCGGGCTTTCCAGGCATGCTGAACCCTGAGAGGCCCAACTCCTTTGACCATTCCAATATGTTCTTCCTCTTTGACTTATTGTAGATGTGGTGACTGTAGATCCACAGTCGGCTAAACGCTTCTTGTGAGGTTTGAGAAGCAGACTCAGGTTTAGGAGCCTGTGCTGTTGATAAGCTCTTCTTGATGAAATGCTCCAGGTTTTCTTTCACCCAGTCAACAGCAGCAAGCACGCATAATTCTCCCAGACAGTTTCCCACCAGGTATTTATTGAGGTCTGTCTGAATTTCAGTCTGCTGGGCTCTGCTAAGAGCTGAACACCTACACCATCAATAAAAAATGTATCAATTATTTTTATATTAATCTTCCACAAATGTTCACTTTCTGATTCCTAGAGTTCAGTGGTAAGGCTAAAAAATTCAGATCAGTAAAACACAAAGACTAGGAAGGAAGGAAGGAAGGAAGGAAGGAAGGAAGGAGGGGAGAAAGGAAAGAAGGAAGAAGGCAAGGAAGGAAAACATAAACATGCATTTATAATACAAATCCAGTGTTTGTTTTTATGGGACTCTGTCAAAACGTGAAAATTTGGATACTGTTTTTTAATCTAACTGCATTAAATTTTTCCACTCAGCTTTTACCTTCATTATTACTGGTGTTCATAAATCTGTTTTTCCAAGATATATTTTCTTAGAAACTTTTAATGCCTCCTCATTGTAGCTGCATTTATATTTAAAACAATTAAGACACCTGTGAACACCTTAGTAAATGGATTTATTACAAGGGCTATGTACAAATCCTCTTTTTATATGGACTTTTTTTATTTGTAATACATTATTTAAACTATATAGAACTTTACTTCCGAGGCAATAGCCAAATTTTTGTTAAGATTATTTCATGAGCTCCTAATGAAATATATTAGGAAGTCTGTGGTTGTAATCACACAATATGAAAACTGTACACGTACGTATTATAACACAGAGGTTGTAATAAGGTTAAGTGTTTAGTTGTTTTTCAAAATTCAAAATATAGTTAATCACATATACAAACAAAGTGACAGGCTTACCTTACTGTTATATCTGGCAATACACTGGGGTATTCAGACGGGTAGGCACAGGACAGAATAAACTCCGTCTAACAACAAGACGAAGCAGAACAGCCTAAGAAATTTAAGATACACAACTATAATACAATAATGTCATTATTACAGAATTATTACCCCATTCAAGACTGAAGTGTCGAGCCTCTGTTTGATTAAAAACTGGGGTCTGGAGGGCGAAGGCTTGTCTCCTGAAGCCGAGTTTTCCACATAGTTCCTGAGGTCAGCCAGAGCCAGCTGGTCGGTGAGTTCCAGCTCGTCCTGACCAGGAAACATGCTGGTTAGCAGCTCTAACTCAGCGAGCTGTGACTCAGCCCACTCTTTGTAAGACATGGTTTACGGACAACTCTTAACGCTGACACGAAATCATTTCGATGTGGAAATCTTCAGATAGTTTCTAATCGGACCTTTAGAAATGGCGCACACAGGAAGTTGTACCGTTTGTTGTTGTGCTTCCGCCTTGTTTTGAGTGGCAATGTTTCCCGATAAAACCAATTGAAGTTCATCATTATTTTAAATATAAAAACAAAAAATTTTTTTCGTCAACAGTGCTATTTTTTCATTGCATAATTTTCCTAAAAGTACCTAATAATCTTATGATTAATTTTAGAATAAATCTTACACCTACCTGTTGAAAATATTTTTTATACTTTGTTACTTTTATTATTATTATCATTAGTTTTGTTATTATTTTTGTTATTATTATCATTATTATTATATTTAATTCTTTTTTAATGGTGAACTTTTACATCAGAATGTAGAAACCCTAGTGGATTCTGAATTTTGATCAATTATAGCTAAATCTTGCCGGATAACGCTTTTCTTTCAAATAGGTCAGGAGTTTCAAACCCTAAGTCCTCTACAGACAGTATTCTGTTTTTTCTAGATAAATATCTCGAGTCTAACACACTTGAATCAAATGGCTGAATTACAACTCCAGTATGCATTTTAGTTCTCCGGAATTCTACTAATGACCTGAAAGGTGCAGGACACCGGGTCTCGAGGATTAAAATCGCAGTGACCCCCGCCCTAAAACATAAGAAACTGCCACTCACAATATGAGGGTGGGATTCACGTACGATTAGGACGTCCATGCGGTTGTTCATGAGTCTTTTCTTTTTTTACACGCATCACATTTTTTTGTTCCTCTCTGGACCACACGTGTGTCATCTGGCGTTTTTGAGCCCATTTAGCGCAGCGTTCTGATTTTTACTAACTGCGAACGGTTACTGATACAATCTCCTCTCTCTTTAGTATTTATTTGGGGGAGGTAGTAAATTATGTCCGGACCAAGGAGCTCATCTGAACAAAGTAAACGAAACTGAAAACGGTAAAGGCTTACGCCTTTGTTTTAACCGTAAGTTGATTTTGTATTTCTATTGGCACATTATTTCCTTATTAAATGTCCCAAACATTGAACGCCACATCAATGCGGTATTTTGATCTTAATGCGATCTCTTCTAAAGTAGATAAAGAATGGGAAAGAAGAGGGGGAAAAATAGGAGCTTCAGAGAGGATGAGGACATTGAACTGTCTGGTAAATCATAAGAATTGTTGGTTATTTTACAACTTAAAAAACGACATAAATAAATGAAACATTTATTGTTTAGATCCATCCTGCAGACATGTCAGGAAAGGCACTGACCAAACTCTTCTGAAGAAACTATCTGCTGTTTCTGATTGGACGTACTGTCAAGATTGTAAGCATGAGGACAACAAAGAAAACATCAACCAGACTGAACCAGAGGAATCGGAGGGAAAGGAAACTGTTGGAATATGGATGTGCTTGAAATGTGGGCATAGGGTGAGTTTGTAGCGGCCCTTTGCTGATTTTATTTTTTACATGTATAATCTTTTTAATTGAATGTTTCCATGTGTCTTATTAGGGATGTGGGAGGCATTCAGAGAACCAGCATGCCATTAAGCATTATGAAACTCCTCGGTCAGATCCACATTGCCTGGTAGTTAGTTTGGACAACTGGAGCGTTTGGTGAGTCTGTGTTTGTGTGTGTGTGTGTAAATATCAAGGGAAAATATGTCTCAATGTGATCAAATCATGGTCTTTTATTTAATATTTTCTTTTAGGTGTTACATATGTGATGATGAGGTCACATACTCAAGTACAGGGCAACTGGCACAGCTGGTGAAAAACTTGCAAAAGCAGAACTCTACAGATCCCATGAAGAGACCACAGAAAAGTATGTATTTATTTAGGTAATATGTCTCCCCCGTTTGTAGCTATATAATATATATATTTTTTGTTTTCTCTAACTTGATGTCAGATTAACATTATATCTAAGGGCTTCAATTACTACTTCTTAGCTTATGCTTTTCTCCATTATTTCATGCATTAAGTCAGTTGTTCTTCAAATGCTTTTAAATGAGAGGACACAGAAGATATTTTAAAGCCACATAAGAAAAATTAGATGCTCTATCTGTTGCCCTTTTTATTTTTATGCAGGAGTGAAAGAAGATGTGGATCTGTTGGTTAAACAGGAGACATCAACTGTAAACACAGAAGATAGTGAGGACAAGGAAAACAAAGATACCAGCAATAAAAAGAAGAAAAACATCAAGAAAGAGAATGTTGGTAAATCTCCACCCCGAAGCACAGATGAAGAAAAGTTCAGTGTTCCAGTCAAAGGGCTGAGCAACCTTGGAAACACCTGTTTCTTTAACGCCGTCCTTCAGGTAAGGTTGTGCCCTTAGCTGCTCACAGTTCGGAGAGATGTCAGTGCTAAAAAAAAAAAAAAAAAATTCTGCGACTCTCTTTTCCAGAATCTTTCTCAAACTCAACTCCTGAGACAAATTCTGAACACAGTAACAGAAGAGAAAATGATCCTCGACATTCAACCTGATGCCTCTTTGGGTCTGGTGTGTTTTCACTCTGCATAGCCACTTCATACATCACATAAACCTCTATTTTTATATCTTAATCAAACCTATTTATTTATTCTGAGTGCAGGAGCCTATATCAGTGCCGTTAGACCAGCCTGGATCTCTTACATTGGCTATGTGTAAGCTGCTTAATGAGATCCAGGAGTCCAAAAAGGGTGTGGTAACACCACGGGAGTTGTTCACACAAGTTTGTAAGAAGTAAGTGCTGGAGCTGTAAAGTACAGTAGTTGGAACCTTTGTGCTTTGTTGGATACATTAGAAGTTGTTCAATATTTCTTTCATATCTGCAGGGCTGCCAGGTTTAAAGGATTTCAACAGCAAGACAGTCAGGAGCTGCTGCGGTACCTTCTGGATGGGATGAGAGCTGAGGCACTGAAAGTATGCTTTCAGTTTTTAACAAATTTATGTTTATGTAACAGCAAAAGTAACATTTCCACTGAAAACTGTGCTCCACCAAAGTCAGTAGTTTTGATTTTTTTTTTTTTATTAAGTTTTTTATTAGGCTAAATAATCATTAGGAGGATTAAGATGTTTTCTGTCCCATACTAAGTACACAAAATAATTGTGCTTAACACGCTAAAAGTTATGGATATCTCTTTCTAATTTAGAGACTTTGTAGAATGTGCTGCGCAGCAATTATAAATGAAAGATTTTGAAAGATCCTTTAGTGTAACAAAACACATACTGACCATTTATCTTACAACTACCGTTTGCTCTCATTAGTTTTTGTTTCGTTTCCTTATTCAGAGAGTAAGCACAGGAATAATGGAGACTTTAAAGCAATCAAGTAAAGTTACAGATGAAGAAAAGCTAAAAGCTGTAGCTAAAGGTAAGTTAATTCAGTCGTGTCATCATTTTTATGAGCATCAATAAAAGGTTTTTTTATTTAGTTCACCTGTCATTAGCTTTTTTTTTTTTTTTTTTTAGCAAACAGATCTCTTACAGTGATATTATTTTTTTCAGAATATGAGAAAGACGGAGTTCCTAAAAACTTTGTGGATCAGGTTTTTGGTGGTGAAATGACCAGCACAATAATGTGCCAGCAGTGCAAAACGGTAAGTATTGTAGCACAGAACATGTTCGCATCAGTTTCATAAATTATCACCATTCAATCACAAACTGGTATGTATTTAATATACATTCTAGGTGACATGATAAATCAAAATAAAACCTGCATTCTATGTTGTTTCTACCTTTTTATAAATATAAGTAGCCCTTGCATTTATATTTAGCACTCCAGAGTGAATACGAACTAGAATTTCCTTTTTGCTGCAGTTAAAGCTAAAGCCGTTTTGATGTACGTCTCTCCAAACTATCCAAATCAAAAGACAGAATTTTTGGTCCCTTTGTTTTCACAAAATAACTCAAATCTAATCATACTCAAAGAAAAGCACCTCTGAAGACCAGCTTTCAAGTTTGATCCTAATGTAGCTCTTTTCATCAGCTATGAGAAGCTTTCCTCTGGCTGAATAAGAAACGTATCAAAGCACAACACTGCCAGCCCCATGTTTCTGAGTGTGGATAGGATGTGTGTTTAGACCAATGTGCAATGTTGGTTTATTTTAGACATATTTTAGTAAACAGGCCAGAAAGGCTTTGTCTAATCTGACATTTCCCAATCTGATCTTCCTAAACATGTTTGAGACAAAATTAAAGCAGGACTTCTAAAAAGCCGACTTTACACAATACCTCTTTTTGGCCCTTTTTCTTTGTAAAGTGCACAAATCTTTATTTTCCAGTAAACAGATTTGTGTATATGAGCTCTGATTCAGCCCTTAACTCCTTGTCTGACTAATGTTGCCTAAATGCTCTGTCATTTTACGATACTCTTTCCAGTTTCCTTGAGATGTGTAAAACTTTGGATTTTGCTTTAAAACTTGAAACTTGTCCACAACTTCATCTTTGACCGGTTCTCCATGTTCCTTGATTTTCCTGAT
The DNA here is from genome assembly GCA_034780135.1 of Jordanella pulchra. NCBI lineage: Eukaryota > Metazoa > Chordata > Actinopteri > Cyprinodontiformes > Cyprinodontidae > Jordanella > Jordanella pulchra. The sequence continues at coordinate 26,319 of JAUZNJ010029448.1, read as the reverse complement.
ACTGCACGTGAGCTTACTGTTGTTTTCCATTATGCAGGCCTGTACATACTGAGACTGTATTTCACCTGGTATTAGTATTCATTAGTTATATAATGCTGGAAGTCATACAGTTGTGCAGAATTTTATTTAGGGTATCTCAGTAAAGGAGGTTGAATATAGATGCTCCCTCTAAAAAAGATTTCCAATTCTCAATCCTTCAATTCTGTACTTTGTGCTGGTCCTTTGTGTAAATTATGTATAAAATACATAAATTGAATTAAAGAATTGTTTTTTTGTTGCTTTAATTGACAGAAAGTACAACCCCATGTTGCTGCACATGATAACAGTCATTACTCCCTCACTTTATTTCAGATTTCTGTTGTCACAGAGATGTTTTTGGATCTTTCGCTTCCTGTTTCCGATGAGGTAAAAGAGTTGTTTCATTTTGAACATGTGTTGATATTAATCTTTAAGTCTCTGTTCACATGTCTGTGCCTCTTTGTGGTAACATTTTTACAGGCCTACAGAAAGAAAAACCCCAAAAAAGGGAATCCTAAGACTAGTCAGTCCAGTCAGGATGGCAGAGACAGCCCTGATTTGATCAGCGGGAATGATGACACTTCAATTGGATCCGGTAGCAAATATCAACAAAAAAAAGCTAAAAAGCAGGCGAAGAAGCAAGCCAAGGTACGTCAGTGTGGATTTATTTCACATTGTTTGCAATAAATACAGTTTTTGGTGTGTAAAAATAAACTGAATATGTTTTGTGCCCCCTCCTTTTTTTTTTTTTTTTTTTTTTTTAAGCAACAAAAACGGCAGCAGAAGTTTGAAACCACAAAGACTTTAGGAAATCTGACATTTCCGAGCGATGCAAGTAGTGAACAACCTGATGTAACTGAAAACGCAAAAGACTCGGAGAACACGGACGATGTGCCGCACAACGAAGCCTCGTCCAATGAACAAGATCCTGAAGCTGTCTGCGTATCTGAACAGGATGAGGCTGCTGAGCAGGAGAACGAGGAGGACAAGGATTCAGTGACTGACAGTGTCTCATTAGCTGAATCTCCAGTCAGTAACCGTTTTAACATCTTGTCAGAGGAACAGCACTCGCATGACAGCATTTCCTGTAATGAAATGTCCAACACCGATCAGGAAGGAGAACTGGACACACAGCTGGCAAGTAAACTGGAACAGGTGAATTTAGATGATGCATTCATAGATCCTGATGCTATGGAGCAAGCTGTGGAGAGTGGAGACGAAGCTCCAGAGGATATGGAATATACAGTGATAAACCAAGACCCAGAGATGGCATTTAACACCCTCTCAACCAGGACATCCCCAGAGAAACAGGAGTGTTCGGTGCAGTCGTGCCTTTTTCAGTTCACCGAAGTGGAAACTCTCACACAGAACAACAGCTTGCTGTGTGTCACCTGCACTAAGCAACATAGGAAGAAAGACAAAACTGGAGGTACAAATGTTTACCTGCCATTAACAGAAAACATTGACATTTAGCATTTTTTTTACATGACGAAATCCTTTATATCCAGAAATCATTTTTTCGTTTTTGTTTTTTTTTCCTATTGGTTTAGGATCCAAAAAGAACATCTACACTGATGCCTTAAAGCAAATTTTGATCTCCTCCCCACCATCTGTACTTACCCTTCATTTGAAAAGATTTCAGCAGGTATGGCAGCTTATTAAAATGTATCTACTCTTTTATTTCCTTTTTTTTAAGGCAGCTGATGACCACAATTGTGTGTTTTACCTCTAGAACGGGTACAGCATTTGTAAAGTGAATAGACACGTTCAATTTCCTTTGATTTTGGATCTTGCTCCTTATAGTTCAACCAACTGCAAGGTTTGCGTTTTAAAGTATTTCTTTCTAATTGTTGTATGAGCTAGCAATCTTTAAATTACTAACCGATATTTTCTCCCACACAGAATATCTCTGAAGGAGACACTCAGATTCTATATAGCCTGTATGGCATCGTAGAGCACAGTGGAACTATGAGGTCAGGTCATTACACAGCTTATGTAAAAGTTCGACCAAACTCTTTGAAATCTCCATCAAATGATGAAAAAGGTAGGTGCGGTTGACAATGGCAATTATATTTGCATGGAAATATTAGTGCCTGTTAAAAGAGTTTTTAACCCTTTAAACTTTTCCAAATTAGTATCACAAATGTCTGTGTTTTTTTGTTTTTTTTTTTTTTGTTAGATTTTTTTTTTCTTTCAAAAGGGTGGGGTTATGTGATGCAGCAAAAAAAGAATAACAGGCATGAAGGGGGAAAGGGATGTAAGGTTTTATTTATTTATTTTAGTTTTATTAAATAAAAATCTTACAAGTGTGGAGATTATTCAGTCTCATTTTATCTGACACTGACAAGAACAGACAAGCCCATATACAATTGGGTGAAAAAGTTGCTTTGATCTAACTAGAATACTTTTCAAACATAGTGAGGGCAGCATCATAGTGTGGGGCTGATCGGTTTTCCTATTTCTGCTGTTCTTCAGCAGAAACAAGAACACTAATCAGAAATTTGGGGAAATTTGTTAAGTTAAAGTTCTGGAAGAAAACATGTTTGTAGGTAAGTATTAAGACTGGGACTTAGTCTCTTCTTATCATGATGACGAACCTTTACATGCGTCCAGCACTACAATGGAAAGGTTTAAAAGAACTGTATGGTGCGGCATTGGTGTAGTGGTTAAGCGCGTGAGCATGTATGGAGGCCTCAGTCCTCGACGCTGCTGTCGCTGGTTCACATCCATCCACAGCCAGTCGACCCTTGCCGCATGTCTTTCCCTCTCTCTAACCCTCTTTCCTGTATTCCTACTTTTGACAATAACACAACAATAAAGGCCACTAGAGCCTAAAAAAAAATTACATAAAAAAAAAAAGAAATTTATGCGCTATAATAGCTTCTTAAAAGTCATTAACTGAATTTGCAGGGAAGCCTATGTGAAAATTTCAGCCTTTTGATGTGCAAAGCTAATGGAACCGTACCAAAAAACCTAAATTTACAAAGAGTACAGATTACAAAACCATATTACAATTTTCAGATTTTTGTTTGTAAAATAATGTTAAAAGTATGGTTTTTCTCTCCACATCATTACAATGCACTATTTTGTGTATGTCTTTTACAGAAGAACCCTATTGAATACATACTTTTGCAAAGCATTTTACATTTAATAATGATAATTTTCTTTTTAGCAGATGCAGAGCCTCCTAGAGGATCCTGGTTCCATATCAGTGATACAAGTGTTCAACCTGTCAGTGAAAGTAAAGTTCAAAGCTGCCAAGCCTACCTCCTCTTCTATGAAAGACTCTAACTTAAGTGTCGATATGTACTCAGGAAAGACCAACCAACTTGCTGCTTCAACTTAACTGCACAATAAATCTCATTCAGGACTTTGAAACTGTACTTTTTTGTTTAGGCTCCTCATTATTTAGGTGCTCTGCTAAGTATGTGAGTAATTTTACAGATAATTAACATTAAATCAACTGGAAGATGATGGTTGAATGAAAATCTAAAAAATGATATCTGTCATTTATTTTTATTATTATTTTTCTTTTAATTAAAAGATTTAAAGACTGGGAATATGCTGTGTTACGTTTTTGCCACTGAGCATGCGCAGTAGGAGTGTTTGGTTTTCCTGGTTTTAAAGTCACATGACAAGAGGAAAGTCCAGCTTCGGTCGGCCGCAATCTCCATCCCAAATTCACTAATGTCACTTTCAGACATCTAACATGGCAGGTCAGTGAATGGTTAACCATTTCCTAATAAACAACTTTATGTGAATTAATTGACGGAGGGTCATTTATGTGGAATCTTTAATCGGAAGGAGATCTGTCCACTTCACACAGTAGTTAAAGCTAACGGTCTAGCCTGTCATAGGAAAAAGCTGTTGTTTTTTTTTTTTAGAAACATTTAAGACCCTTTGAAATACCGAGGATTGCACTTGTGATAAAAAGCAAGAAGGAGTTTGAGAGGTAGTAAATATTCGGCACTTTCCGCTGTTATTCCTGCTTTATTCAACTTACCGAAACATGAGTCAGCATTTTTCCCCGTGGAACTTTTTTTAAGCTTAAATGTTAAACTTTAATCCATACTGTCCTCTAATAACCCTAAATGTTACACCCTCAAGGCCTAACCATAATATAGATAATCGAATAGCTGTTTTAAAAACGCCATTATGTAATAAGCTTTTTATATCCCCATAGCATTTTTTTATTATTGTTTTGTGCTGTATGTTGTTTTTGTTGATCTTTAGATCCAGGAACCAGCTGTAACTTTCGTTTATATTTGTGCTTTCTTAGATATTTAAGTTGATTCTGGTTAATATAATGAAATTGGAAACTGTCAGAGTTGGTCATAGATGAATCTCGTTCCTTACATTATATGAGATTATTACATATAAAAATAAAGAAATTAAAAATGTTTTTCAAGTATATTTAAAATGTGTATATTATTATTTTAAAAATACGGTTTCTAGGGTAATGGGCCCAGTATTAAACAAGTGGAATATTTAGCTATTAGTTTACCATTTCATCTTTCTGTAAACATTCTTGCAGGGAAATCCACCTCAATTGAGAGATGAATAATGCTTCTTAGCTCATAACTCCTAAATTGAATTTCTTAGGTGTTTTTCTAATAAGAAAATCCCTTATTTTTTGGTCAACATAGATTATCTCATTTTACTCCAGTATCACTGGCTTCCATTATAATGTTTTCCTGACAAGTCATGAAATACTTATTTATATTAGAGTATCTTATAACTGAGATAAACAACCACATAGCATAGCTTAGGAAAAGTGCACTCTTCCTTAAAACCTAGTCTTCGCATAGGGGAAAAAAAAACATATCATGTAATGATTAAACCATTTACAAAAAATATGAAAAAACCCAAAACATCAATATTTACTGTTTAAACAGAACTAAACAATTCATAAATATTAACCTCTAAAGATATAAACATGTCTTCATGAAAGCAGAAAATTCTGTAGAAAATGTATTTCTTTAAATTAAGATTACTTTCCCTTTGAAAAAACTTCAGAAAGCCCAGAAGATGCTGATGTCATGCAAAGTTTTAACCTGAATCCTTTAACTTGGAGTCCATCGTCCTGCTCAGTGAAGGAAAGGGGTTCTGTGTCCTCTGTACAAACATGTGCTGGAAGGCCGTTAATAAAAACATCTCCTCCTGTGACATATCCAATAAAAGAGATTTAACTGTGTGTCCATGGTATTAGCTATATTTGCAAGTAATAGTGGAAAGCTTGTCTGCCTGTGAAAATAATCCCAACTGTGAGGAGTTTGATGAGTGTTGTGCTGCAGAATTCATTAATGCATTTCAAACATATATTCAGGATACCATAATGAAGATTATGCTCATCAGTCCCAGAGAAAATTAGTTGCCAAGCTGAAAATATGTGTGTAATGTGTCTCTAAGAAATTACAGCTGCATCAGTTCCATTGAAGGAAGAAGAAAGTGAAAAATAATTATTAAAAACTTCTCCCCCACTATTCTGGATTTTACCAAAAAGATTTTAGTAATCATAACTGAATTATGTTAAAAGAGAATTTGGATGTTAGAAAGTGTGACAGAAAGGGTTGGGTTTCTCTTTATTTAATGCATAAATATCTAGTTTCAGGTGGAGTTAATTTCATCATCTGCATTTCTCTACAAACTTTCTCCAGTTCTTGCATAATCTAATACTATCTCATCACATACCCCTAATATTTAATCGTCTGATTTTACACACAGCTTGTTGTTTTCCTTTGATAATGCTATAAACAGTATCTCCTAACAGAATTTGTGTTCCATTTCATTGTGTTTGAGCTAACAGTTAAAACACTTTCAAAAATGTTTTTAAATAAGCATGACTGGAAACAGCTATTTTTACTCCCTAGGCTGAGCTTCTGAGAACCATGACTTTGCAAGCTCCACGCACATCAGTATTCACCTTTCAGTCTGCGTTGCACAGTGCTCATGTTCTCCAGCGTCTGAATGAGCAGAGGCAGCAGGACATCTTGTGCGATGTGACGTTGATGGTGGAGGACAGGAGTTTTCGGGCCCATTGCTCAGTCTTGGCCTCGTGCAGCGAATACTTTTACAGTAGGGTTGCTAGTCTCTCCAGACAGAATCCCATTATCACCTTACCTGAGGAGGTTGGTGCTCAATTATTCACCTAAATGTTTGTTGTTGTTGTTTTTTTTTTCATAAAACTTCAATGTTATACAAATGTTTTCTTAATATAGTTCCTTAAATTATTTTTGTCAATTTATCATGTTACGACTTTTTGACCGAATCCATTGTAAAAGTGAAAAGATTATAAAAAAAAAGGGCCTTGAGGAGAACTGCAAGGAAGACCCGGCTTAGGTTGGAGAGTATGTTTGACTAATCAATTATTTTTTCATCTCCCAAATCTAGCTTTTATGGATTAGTGGCAAGAAGAAAGTTCTAAAAGAGAAAGACATTTATAGTTTGCAGTTTGCGTCCAGCCATGATGCAGTCACAGCAGATATGTGGAGAACAGTTGGCTGATCAGATAAAGCCACAATTAAACTTTTTGACTTGAATGCAAAGTTCTAAGCATGGTGGAATAATGACACAGTATGAGAATGGTGCAAGCATCCCAGTGGGGAGTAGTGCTTTCATCAGCAGGGACAGCAAAGCTGGCTAGAGCAAGATAAGACGAACTAGAATGCAAGACAAAAGTCACGTTTGATCATTCATACCTATGAGCGTAATGGTGCATCTTATAACCCTCCACCTTAAAAAAAGCAAGTTGTTGTTTGTAACTTGATGAAATCTGTTGAATTTCAAGATGTATAAATTCATTTCCAGAGAAATGTGCTGTTAAGTATCTTTTTTTTTTAATGATGGAATTTGAAGAATGTATTTAAACACAGATGTGTTTTAAAAAAAATGAATAGAACAATTTTATTATACTCAGAGTTGTTACTCTCATTTTTTACAAACTTTGACAAGTTTTATTTGAACTTTTTATGGAGTTACTCTGGTTTAACAAATGTCTGTTCTCCACAGGTGACTGTGCAGGGGTTTGAACCTCTGCTTCAATTCGCCTACACATCAAAGCTGCTTTTTACCAAAGAAAACATCCATGCTATTCATAGCAGTGCTGAGATTTTAGGATTTCATAACTTGGAGTCAGCTTGCTTTGATTTCCTCATCCCCAAGTTTTCAGAAAGTAAAAAAAACTCACAGGAGGTCCGGAATAGGAGCTGCTGTCAAAGCTCGAATCCTGGTACCAGTTGCAACTCCAGTGTTGAAGTTAGCCATGCAGAATCCTTGGAGTCAAACAGCTCAGTGCCTTCAGGAGCTGATGAGCAAACCGGCTTCTCATCACAGTGCCCTCAGAGCACACAGGGTCAGACAAACAGTGGGGAGGAACCATTTTGTTTTGAGAACTGTGGGCCACAAATGGCTCCCTTAACTTTAGAGTTAGCAGATGGTGTGTGCCCCCTGTTGTCTCTGCCAAGCCTGGGCCCAAACAAAACGGATCATTCCTCTCATTTTTGCAAAAGAGACATTTTACAGATAGGAGATGTAAGTGATGGGAGTGAGCTGAGAGTTACACGCTGTGAGCTGTCAGTGGATGAGAATCCACCAGAAATCATTGAGCCAGCGAGTCCAGACAGTGAACCGACTGTTGAGACGCTTGGTGCTGAAACCAGCTTCACCCCAGGCTCATGTTCACTGAACATGTTAAGGGAGGAAGATTCTAGAGAAGATTGTAGTTCAGTATTACAGCAGAGTGAGGATTGTTCTGAGCAGGCAGCTTCTGGTAACCTATCAGAACCCACCTTAGCTCCCCTAAGCGGTGAGGTAGGAAACGGAGAGCGGAGCAGTGTGGAGAGGGAAGTGGCCGAACATTTAGCAAAAGGGTTTTGGTCAGACCTGTGCCCAGGTCAAGCTCCACCGCCATCCCTTGATTCAGCGAGTCAAAACAATATGGCCAAGGCCTCCGACTTTCACTGGCTCAAGCACCTGGATCTGACATCAAGCGTAGGGGACTGTCCCTTCCTACGGGATCTGGATACAGACGATGATCCCGGAACGCACGCGGACAACTTTTCCCAAGCAGAGAAGAGTCCCTGCATGTCCTCCTCACTGAATTCTGGAGATGAAACAGAACTGGAAACAGACGGCGACACTGAGGCCAATAAGAAAAGAGCAGCAGAGGTCATCATCATCACAGACAGGCGGTATTATTGTTTTAGTTAAAGGTCATAGGATGGAATTAATGCAACATCTAAACCTCTCTTTTATAGATTCAACTCCCGTTCCCGGTGGAGCAGATTTCCGAATTGAGCAGAAGTGCCTTCCAACAGCTTGTTAGAAACCATCCCCTGACAAAAGAACAACTTGAGTTTGTCCACGACGTCCGTCGGCGAAGTAAAAACCGTGTGGCTGCACAGCGCTGTCGGAAGAGGAAGCTCGAAAGCGTACACCAGCTCGAATGCGAAATAAAAAAATTAGTAAGTTCACCTTTACCTGTTCACAAATCTTCAAACATAAACTCAATAACAAATCAGTGTCTTTGACTGTTGGTACTCAACAGGACTATCATGTCCCCAGGGTGTTTTGTAGTTTTAAAACAAACCTGGAGTTCTGTTAATAGGTTATAAGCAGTTATGTTAGCCACTTTAAACAATCCTCTTTGCAGCTCATTTTGGTATAAATCTCGCCAAAGCAAATTTCTATCATCCTCAAACAACTGCAGCTTTAAAACCGTTACAGGGGTTTATTCAAATCCTTCTTTATTAACCTTTAAACCGTTGCCACATACGCATTGAGTAGCTATTTACACAAAGCCTATGATTACATAGCAAATGGAGGTGGGAGGCCACACGCCAGCAATACCCTGTTTGTATGAAACATTTATTCCTTCCCATTTAAAATACTATGTACTGATCACATAAAGGACTGCTAACCATATTAACCCTTTGATTTTAAGTAAAATATGTAGTTTAGCTACAAGTATCTAGAGTTGTATCTTTGAGACAGAAAGATCATCGGTGGTTTATTACTTTCTACCTCAATTTCCTGTGTAAATAAGCATTAAAAACATACCGACCTTATGCAAGCTATTCAGTTGTGTAAAGATTTACAAACTTTAAAAAAAAATCACATTGACGGCTTTGCTGTTGTTGTAACTGGAGTTGCCTTTAGACAATAAAAGATTGGTTTGAATATTTTAGCTGTAGCGCCTAAAACTTTCCACCACTTAGAGGAGACCAACAAACACCTAAATCCCAAAAGGGATTATTCAAAGTAACCAATAGAGTGAATGTCCCTAAAGGCGAGGTCATCATTGTAAATGAGAATTGATCATAATTTGTGACCAATAACTGTTTCTTTTCTCTTCACAGAGAAGTGAAAAAGAGCAGCTGCTTCTGGAGCAAAAAGATCTGAAGAAAAATCTCACTGAGATCAAACAAAACGTTTGTGGCCTCTGTAAAAGTGTTAACATTGAGTCAGGCTCAGATCAGGACCACATGCAGCTCCTTGCTAACCTCTCTTCACCAGACTTTCCCATCTCATCTTCCAACATTGTAGAAAGAAACGAGGAATCGGAGGTTAATGTGGAAATGGTGAGTTCCTCGTTAGAGTGGGGGCAGACAGAGCCCCCTTTAGTCCCCGTCCAAACTGCAGAGCTACAGTCATCCTCTACAGAGGAGACGGATTGTCCTGACTCTGCTCCTTTACTTAGTGTATGTCTCAACATGTCCAACAGCTTGTAATTAGGTTGCAGTCTCTTGTGTTTTCCTAAAATCTCCAGGAATAGAGCGCAAACAGTTAAACATCATTTCTACTGGAGTCCTTTTTTCGGAAAGACTTCCTTGTTATTTCATTGACTCGTGTCCTGTTTTAAAGAGGTAACTAAAGTTAAACATCAACCATTTCCTTCGCTGTGAATCTAATCAGTATTTCTCCAAAGTAAACACAGACTTCAGTATTTCTGATCATGAAGATACAAGGAGTTTTTTATGGGAAACTGAAAATGTGCTGTTCCTAAATTAGAACTTTATGATGCTTCCTTAACTGAGGTTAGTTCTTCTCAGGGAAAATAATAACCTGAATGTATTTCAAATCCCGCTTCAGACCCACATTCCACACAAAATGCTTTTAATGATAGACATGCTATTCTTTTTTCAAATTAAATTTGCACAATGTGAACTTTTTGGTTGATTCTAAGTAGATTTTCCTGCTAATTAACTCCTCAGCAGCATTTTGCGATTCTCCTTTGTATAGTTTGATTTGTTTCAGCTTCTCTTAAAATTGAAGAAACGGTTCTATAAAATGTCATCATTTGGCGTAACGCATTAAACAGTTATGTTATTTGAATGGAAATGTGCCTTATACGTCAGCGTGCTACCAAGTTAACAAGATGATGCTGTTTATTGATAAAATGTTTATTGTCTTATGCACTGTTGCACATTAACCAATACTTAAAACTGATGGCATTATCTTTACATTTTAGTCTCTCTGCATGTTGAGCATTGTTTTTATAAAATGGTTTCATGAATTATAAAGTTAAATAAACATTTTGGATACGATTAGTTCTTTTATTTTAACACTAAATTGTTTGGGGGGGGGGGGGTTTCACTTAATTCATATTTCATTCGTTGCATTTGAAAACATTGACCAATAGATGGAAGTGTTGCTCTAGCCCAAATGCTACACCACTCCCTGTTAGTGATTAAAAAAATATTTTTTTTTTTCTTCATACTCTCAAATTCTTGTGAATTCTTCACTTAGATTAGCATTATTAAACTTATATTTCAAACACATTTAAAATGTAGTGATTGTACAGAAATTAACACCAAAAGAAACAAAAGGTTTGATGGTATAAAAAAATTATAAAAGAATTAAAATGATTAACCATGATATTATGTGGTAAATTTGCAATTAATTAACCTCAGTTCAAAATTATTTGATAAAAAAATAATAATAACGCCCTTGTCGGAGATTTAGCAGTTCTTAAATTATCTTTTAAAGAATATCCAGGCATTGGGGATGAATATGTACAGATTTGAATTCGAGAAAGAGTCAGATCAGCCAATAAATACCTACAGATGTTTAAACAGCTTGGATAACTATGCAATATATCCAAAATGCACCAGCTATACTAAATACTTGACATTTAAAACTGAAATAAAATACAGATACTCTCACTAAAAACATGTCATTTGTTAATAGCAAAAATAAATTATTTGCTAGGTAATGTCATTAGTTTTTTAAACCATCAATGTGTTTTTGAGGCATAAAGACTCTTAAGAATAGGAGGTGATGTTGGTTAGACAGGCTGTATCCTTAATGGAGGATCGTCTCCCTTAGAAAGAATCAGTAAAAACATGATGCTTACAAAATATTACCAAACTCAAAGTATAACAAAAATGACATTTTAAAAATTAAAAATATCACCAAGCTTTTGTGAAGAAGTAGAGTTTTTTTTTTTTTTTTGGTCCATATCAGTCAAGGTTACAGCGAGTTTAGATCAAAGCGTAGAGGAATATCTCAAGCAGTCTGGTTTCAAGTGTATTATTCTGCCTCCAATCTAGTTACTGTTTAAAGTCCTGCTGTCTCATGTGGTTTGAGCTGATTCATTGAAGAAAAAAAACAAGGGATAGATGGATGGACGGACGAATGGATGGATGGATTTTGATTCTTAACAGCACCGCTCAGTTGCTGTAGATTTGTAGTCTGCGCTAGATACCTATATTTACTAAGTTCTTCAATCTCCAACTGTATCCAGTGTTATTTTGCTCATCATCTAATATCTTTGCATCAAAGTTCAAAGTAAACTGGCTCTACCATTCCCTCACCTCCTTATTTCTTTAAATCATTATTTTGGTAATCTGTAGAAGTAACTTACTGATTAATTTAAAGTTGTGTATGTAACACATAGAGAGTACCTATATCCAGTCCTAAGAGGTTTTCCTAACAATATTTTTCAGACTTCGTAATGAAATATTGTAAACTGATCCAAGAATGTTTGGATCTTTTTTTCAGTTTTTCTGCCCATCTAATTTGATATTTGATATGAATTGGAAAGTATCTGCAATAACTTCACAGAAAAATATGTCATGTTTTATTTCCAAGATAAAGTGAATGTTATATTAGAATCAGAAATAAAAATGATGATCGCCCCTATAAACTAACTAAAATAAACATCTCTACCCTCAACCGTCTGCATAAACATTACTGATTACTTGTCTTTTTAAAATTTCCTTCTACAGAAAAAGGATTTGAATGCTGGGTGTTTTTTGTGTTTTTCTATACCATTTAGATCTTGAAGCATTGTAGTGCAAAAGTAAGATTATCCTGTTTTTCAAACTAAACGGGACGAGAGACTTGATTTGAGGCAGAAGCAGCTGTGCGACATGGCAAGGTCAGAGGCCCGTAATCCGCGGCCTCATTCATGCAAGATTAAAAACCTGCTCTGAGTTCTGATTAAGAACGCAGGGTTAGAAGATTAAAGACCAGCAAACAAAATGAAAGCAGTTAAAGCCCAATCCTGGAATTCATCAGAATACCAGAACCTTAAACAGTCATATCGTGAGATTAATGCAAAGCCTGCTGTATCTGTCTTGATGAATCTTCTGTGTCAAAGCCTATAAATTCCCATTTTACCCTAAAATCTATAAGATCTGTCTCTTTGCTAGCATTGTTTGCTATTTTCCTCTCCTTCCTTCACACCGTTTCCAGTTAAATTATTCACAAAATATTATCATGGTTTGACCTAAATTGAAGATGAAGGATTTTGACTTTTTTAACTGATATGTTTTTCTTTCAAATGGCTAAACTACTTATTTCTTTGTTATATCTTTGACATAGTTACCTCTTATTTCAACCCTGATTTAAAATATGTGACTTAAGAGTGAGGAAATTAAATATCTCAAAGATAATTCCCACTGTTAAACTTACCAATAAACTGATGCTAAAGTTGCTTCAGTATTAATTGAAATGTAAGAGTTCATAATGCTTAAAGGTGCCATTTTGGTCCTATGTTTAATTTGAGTTTGAGGCAAAGTGGAGTTAAAAGCAAAGTTACACTATTAGACGATACTAAATCATATTAGGTTGAAGGATATTATTGGATTTCACAACAGTAAAGCATCGGTTACTGTCACACTCTGATCTCAGCGTTCCTATGTGTTGTTTTTATTTCTGGACTCTGGATTTTCTCTGGTTTTTTACAATTATCAATTTCTTTTATTAAGGTTTAAGAGGTCTTTTTTCTATTTTTAAGTCTTTTTTTAAAGGATACCAAAGAGGCAGAAGTGTTCATGTATGAAAGGTGAGAATGACCTTCACATCGTCCTGCAGACTGCTAGTCAGCATTTCAAAATAAGGCTATGGCATTTTTAAATTATTAAGAATAAGCACACTCGGCGGTGAAACAACTGAATCTTGAATTAATGTGTTTCTCTTTTGTTGTCAGAGAACCACTCTTGATATTAAATTGCAGAGAAAGATATGTTTTCAAATATTAAACAAAGATCTCTATGTAATATACCAAATCCTAATAACAGCTTGAGTTTAGTTTTTGATATTTTAGCAGTACAACATTGTGTTTAGCTCTTTCAGAGTTTCAGTAATTGATTTTCAGTCTTTTTGTCATGGAAATACAATAGAATCTGTGTTGGTTGTTGGATAATTCATGAAGCAGTACTGTCTGCATTTTTGGAACTCCCTGTATCATATTTGCACCAGTTCTGCAAGTAATTCACAAGGTATTTTCCACTAAAAACCTTTTTTACTTGCTATCCAGCAGTCAATGAATATACTTTTGTATTAAATGTGTGTGTATCAACCCAAGTACAAAACCAAAACATCTAATGGAGCTGCTGGTTGAAGGTAGTAAGAGATTATCATGATCTACAGTCTTTACAAGACTCTTCAGCTGAAAAGCCACTCAGAAAGAACAAAACCTTTTATCTAAAGTTTTGTAAACATACTACAAGACAAAGATCCTAATTTTTGTTGACATGTTCTCATGGCCGTTAGGAAAAGCTGTGGTGTGGACAGAAGATCAAGTCACTCATCAGGCATCTATCATTTTTACTAAAGTATTTCTTGTTTGAGGAAACGGTTGCCCAGTGAAATACCCCAACTTACTATCCAGCTAATATTGATTGTACTTGTGTTACAAGGTAAAAACCAAGATTCTGCTAATATATACTTGGTAAAATAAGCTCTTTAAAACTGCTGCTACTTTAAATGAAAGTTTCCACATATTTATACTAATGACAAAGTCTTACCTTGTCAGTAAAAAAAAACGAACTAAAATGTCAAATATAATATTTTAAGAACTTCAATAATCCATTATGTGAGTATTTTATCAGCATTAGAATGATCTTTTTTTATTTGTTTTTTTTAAGAGCATTTAGTTTGTCTTGTTTTTGTGCAAAATAAAAACAAAAAGAATGAAACTGGACTGTTTTTCTAAGTGAATGAGATAATTTCAACAAAAATAAATAAACACATTCTATTTTTCTGAATTAACGAGATGAACTGTGAAGAGAAGAGAAAGGGGGAAAACAACCATGCCATCAGTTACGCCTAGCACTCAGGTGTCTTTGCAAAGTCGACAAACTAATAGTGATCACATCTATATAATTAAAAGGCAAGAGAATTTCCTAGTGTCTCCCTAAAGGAAGTAAAAACAAATCAAATGTTAAAGCTTTTCTGAAGGAGAAGCTTATCTAAATTTGAAGTGCCAACAGTAACAGAACATCCACTATGAAATCACAGCAGCATTATCTTGTTAGTTCAGGAAAAACTGAGCATTTTTATTTATTTATGTCAAAATGATCTTATTATTTCAGGAAAAAAAGTTTTGGATTTGAAAGTGTGGCAAAGGCATATTTCTCTACTTTTCTAAAAAGAAAAAAAAATCTATTAATAAAAATGTAAATTCTTGCAGCAAAGTTTGTGTCACCTGATATCGTATCATTACTTGTAAAATAAGCAAGAAAAAGAAACCGCTTCAGTATGTATGTTTTTTAATCTGCATTTTACCTTTGAAGTAACAAAAAGTTTTTCCTTAGAATAAACAAGTACTTTTGAATCTGTTAGTGAGAAATTCAAAAACAAAATGAAGAATTATTAAAGTGAACGCATACTGTAGCAAATTAAAGGAAAAATATTTTAATAATATTAATCTTTTTCTCATTTTATTTTATATTTAATACAGAGAAAAATTGATTCAAGAATAACGGGTATACATCTTTTCAATACTTTTTTTCCCTTTTATCTATCTTGTCCCACAAAATTAAAGCTAATGTTACACTTTTTCTGACTTTTAAAAAGTAGGTATTATGTCAACTAAAAAAATGTATTTTATTGACAGCAATGGAAACACCGAATTGTTGTTTTCCCTCTTAATAAAGAATTAATGTGTGGTTATTTACATAGCTGTAATATACTTTTTTTTTTTCTCGGCAGGGGTCAAAATAGCAGAGAATCACGCAACACTTCAATCAGTCCTAGTTTAAGATCCATGACCTCCTCGTGAAATCTTAAGCTGCTGAACAACTGCATGCTCAATGATTACATACAGAAGTGACTGTGAACTTAAGTTTAGGGTAGTGCTGTGCCCCATTGACAAGATTATATAAATGAGGTCCATAATACTGTAATCTCTAAGAGAAATGAGAGAACGCAGGGGACATGTTGACCCCTGTTAGCTAGAACCCTGATATGCAACAGTCAGATTAACAGCTGCTTGAACAGGGAAATAAAGGACACATTTGTTGGTATTTAGACTCAATAATCAACCCTGTGTCACACTGCAAATACATTTGAATAAGTTAAAGGGAACATTTAGAAGAAGCTTTTCACTGATACTTTTGTAGGTGTTTAAATGATTTAACTAGTAAAATTGTTTCATTTAACCATTTTAAAAAGCTTTTGGAAATGCAACATAATAAGCTTAAAGTTGTTGTTTTTTTTACAGTTATAAGATTAGGGAGTTAGGTGATTGTTGTTTTCATTTTAGCAAAGAAGATGGAAATGCAACCTATTTAAAAGATAATTATTTAGGTTTTTCGATTAATTGAATAATCCCTTTTGTGAACCAGTACTTTTTATCCTAATGTTCCAAGATCTCCAAATAGTTTTTACTTTTAAAGTCTTCACGATAAACATGTCAGTTTCATTTTGTTTCAAAAGCCTGAAATTGAATCCTGCATAAACACGTTTCCTCTTCGACTCCAGGCTATCAGACTGGGTTTCAAATTATAGTGAAATAATTTTTTAAACCAGAACAAAATGAAGAAGTAACCACGAGTAACCTAACAAAACTGGCTTCACTGAGTAAAATGTTTAATCAGATTAAATATACAATATAAAGAAAAAAAAGTTTGGATGTCTTTTTATAAATTGTATGTAGGCATCTTGTTTCAACATAACTACAGATGCAAACACATCTTTTAAGTCCAGCAGATGCTAGAAGTTTGCCTAAAGTTCTATATATGGTTGAAATTGTTGTTTTTAAGCTTCAGTTAATTTATCAAAGTGATAAACATTACAGCCCCACGTCTGTCCTTTGCACAACAGACAGATCTTCAGTAGGCCTAAACCAATTTGTGGAATATGGACAGATCTTCTTTAAGGAGGTTAATAGAGATCTGTTATTTAACCTTCATGTGAAGCATCTGTTAAAATGTTCCAAGATTTTAGTGTTTTTATTTTTAGAGGTGGAGAAAAAAATTACTTGATTCAGACAACTTATTTGATGACAGATTTCCTTTTTTTCCGAAATCCCAAGCACACTTCACAGGAAATAGGATTGAATCACCCTTTCCCTGAGAATATTAAATTGTTCTTGTTAAAATGAAAAACAGAGAGATGCTTTTTGCCCTTTTCCTTCTGTCTAAAATCATCACCAAATTTCAGCAGTCTATATTTTTTCATTGCACTCTGTGCAAGTGCTATTTGTTTGTTGTTTTTTTTTAATGTCCAGTAATTTACCCCATCTATAATTTATCTAAATATACACACATTTTTTTTCAACTGTGCATAGATCATTTTTAGAGAGATACTATGTACTCATTATTAGTTTTTTAAAATAAAACCGTTCTCATGTCTGCATCATGTTTCAGAAATATCACCTAAAGACTAATACTTGCTCCTGTTTGCTACCTGTAAATGCCTATGCAAATTTGCCTACAAGTTGTCTCAGTCTGATTTGAAGCAAAAATAATCTTACTGCATTTGCAGATATTTCCATTCTTCCTATGGGTTTCTAATCCATAATCTTATGGGGGGGGGTTGAAAAAGACTAATCCTGCATGTGGTTATGAAAAAGACATTATTTAAATAGCAATGCAAGCAACATTTGAAAATAGTGTGCTTACCACATCCGTTTTCCCCATGCTGAAGGTCAATATCCAAAACGCATACATTTCCTATTGTATTCATATTTCATACCCATTAAAAAATAATTGGGTGGGCTAAAAGAGCTCAACTAAAAAAAAAAAAGGTGAAGATTAAAAGGTACAATATTTTCACACAACTTTAGTCATTCCAACACAATTTCAACATTACAAATTTTAAGCTTGTTCATCAACTTTGCTTTAGACAAGAAAAATAGGATACGTAAACCAACTTCATGAACATTTTCAACAAAACAAAAAAAAAAATCATTCATAAACAGTTTGAACAGTCAGTGAATGCATCAAGGTTTCTGTGCAATGTTGTGCTGAAAAAACAAACCCTCCCAAACACACAATTTTTGAAAATACTATAAATGAGGGTTAAAAAATCTGGCCTCTACATTTACCCATAATGTGACAGCATTGCAATAATGCCTCTGACATGCAAAACATTGTTACATTGCATTCCAGAAAATATGTGAAGGCCCAAAAAATCAAGTAACGCGATAAAGATCAATTATTATCAGAAAAAAAGGGATTCTAATGTAATATTTGAATTAAGACTAACATCATTGTGTTTTCTACAGTAAAAACTACTAACACAATACTCTGTGTTAAAAACATAATTGATTGTAGCAATGCAGTTTTTAGGTAGAAGTTTAATCAGACGGAATCGTTTTATTGGCTTTCTGATTACTGTAGTTCTGTAAAAGAATATAACACAAAATTGTATTATTTTCCAGGAAGTCTTTGACTCAGTCTCGTAACACGTTAATACTTGTTGTGCCATTCGCACTGACCCACACTTACTTCCTCAATGTCCAAGTTTTTTCTGGATTTGTAAATAAATTCTCCAATTGCCACAAAAACTGAGAGGACTAGTCCAGCAGCCAACACTATAAAGATTCCTCCTATGTTCTCTACACCCAGAGCACTGGCCTCTTTGCTGTCCTCCTCTGGACACCCATTTCCTCTCCACCATTTCTCTTTCATCATATGCAGCTTTCCTTCTTCCTGAAGCTGCAAGATGGCAATGGTGACCTTGTCTCTGTAAGGGGATCCTGGAGAAAAATAGACAATGTGCCAAATAATTCTTTACAGAATAAGTTGTATTGGACAAAGAGGCAATTTACAATTCTTGAACATTTTGGCATGTTAAAAACGAAGAGTTGAATTTGCTGTTTATGTAATAAACCAACACAACACTGTACACTGAAAAAGAAGCCAAATTTCATTTTTGTGCACACAATCTTGGCTAAAAGATTATTCCTGTTGTGAGATTATACTCAAAGAAGAATAAGGAATGATCTCAATATGTATATTGGAAAAGCTAATGAAATACTTTGTCGAACCAGCCTTTGGATGATTACAATTCCCCTGCTGAAGAAAAGCATGGTAAAAATGGTAAATGGCCTTTAATTATATAGTGCTACTTCAAGTAAGGAGACTTGACAAAAGCACTTTACACTACATTCAGTCATTCACGCACACACCTGCACACTGATGATGGAAAGCTACATTGTGCCCTGGGGCTGACTAACAGAAGTGAGGCTGCCGTACACTGGCGCCATCGGGCCGTCTCACCACCATCAGTAGGGAATGTGGGTGAATAGTTTTGCCCAAGGACACAACAACACTGGAAGCCCTTTGATTCAAACTCCTGCATCCAAGCCACTGTCGCCTAAGCATCCACACCATCACCTAATTCAGCCTTCATCGTGTCAAAAATGGTGTTGGTGATTAGAGGACTTTATTTGGGCTCATGAGAGCATAGGACTCTGAACACACATGGACACCACCACACCTTTTAGATCTTTATTTATAAAACTTTCAATACTTTGTATAATTTGTTTTTTTACTTCGAAAACATTAAAAATCATAAATTCGGACTAAAAAGCTCGTAATACTGTAATAATTTGACAAAACTATGAAAAGAAAAAAGCCTATATAATAGGTATAGCATCACATCATAGGTGATCTCATAGGTGCTATTAGTTTTCCATCTTACCAATTGGAGTGCCCACACCATAGCCCTTGGAATCTATCAAGCCTCCAATCTGTGTAAGGTTGCAGTTGCGCTGGCTGATATACTCGATGCTGGTAGATTCCATCAGAAGAGCATAGTCAGTGGTGAGGACCCTCTGAATTCCCTCCCGGTTGTTTTTCACCAAAGCTGTGTTTTTTCGGCTGCTCATAAATGCCCACATTTTCTCATAGGTTGAGATCTTTGATTTCTGTTGAACCAAAAGTAAAACCCAGTCATGCACAAGTGAGCAACCATTCCACATTCCTCTTTTATGATGCTAAGATGCTGAACTTTGCTTTCAGCAATAAACAACTCAGCCTTGTTATTAACTTAATGCATGTAGACACATCTATCACAACAGGTCTTAGCAAGTAAAACAGGATTACCTTGAAAAAGGTCATGGTAGACCCATCTCTTACTGCACCGTACTCTATCTTGGTTTGCTTGGCTAAGTCATCTGCGGAGTCAATCGGTGAATCCATTCTCTCCACAGTGAGGAAAGCAGCCAAATTGGCAGTGTATGAGGAAATTATGATCAGTGTAAAGAACCACCATATTCCTCCTACTATCCTCGTTGAAAGGGCCTTAGGCATCAGTTCAGACCCTGTAGGGTATTAAGATATATTAGAACATTCATTCCAAAGTAGAATGATGATAAAATCTGTTTTCCTGTGCTGTAAATGAAGACATTAGTGATCACCAAACTCTTTGGCACATTTTGTAAAGATCTATAGAAAGCCTTGCAAAATGTAAACACTCTGGTATAGAAATGGGAGCAAGAATCATACATGTACTGCCATGGATCTAAGGGGAATATATATTAACCAAATAACCTGATATGCATATTTCTGGACATTAGGAGGAAGCTGGATTACCCAGAGAAATCCCTTTCAAATTCTATGCAGAAAGAACCCTATGCAACCAACTACTGCCAGAAAAGATTAGATTATTTACAGGCTTTTAAAAGTGTTAAAAGTAATTCTAAGCATACCTTGCTGCATAAGCGCTCCAACTCCAAACCAGACACTGTTGATTAGAGTAAAGTTGTTTTCAACCACATCTGAGTCTGGATTACAGGGATGAGGATTGTACCATTCATACGGAGTGAACCTGAAGGTTGTGATTGAAACCAGAATAAAGTATCACCAAGGGTATTTCGATTTCATATGATTTTTATTTTTATTCCTCATTTTTTTAATGCATTGTTTTGTCATGGGATAATAATGTATATTTTTTAAGTTAGTTAACATTTACTAGCTATGAACCAGTTAGTTTCCTTTTTAGTTCTGTGTGAAATTACCTGGCAATGACAAACAGCACACAGCTGACTCCAAGGCATGCCAGCAGTACATACATCCAGATGTCAGGAGACAGTGGGTTCAGAAAGGAAAAAACCCCTGGATTTGTGCCGTTAGGTTTGTGGTACAGGATACTAATTCCTAATGTCATGAAGGGCTTGGAGAAGTCTATCACCTTTTCCCTGACGTATGTGATGGTGAGAGGGGCTACAGCAAGGTCAGCCACCTGAGATCAAATGAAAGCTCACATTTGCCTGATGGTAAAGACTTGTTTTTCATTTCTCTAGAAAAAGGGAATAACAGAGGAATACTTACATGATCAATAAGTTCTCGTACCATGCCGTTCCACTCTCCCTTGTCATTCTGTGCTCCGTATTTTCCATCTGAAACCAGCTTTACTTCATAGGAGAAGCCCAAAATGTTGGAGAGCTCTTTGAGCAGGTCCAGGCAGTAACCCTCAAAGCGGTCATTCCCATATAGAGGCTTATCTGATTTTTTATACATGACATAAGGATTTTCCTGATAAAACACATAAGTTGCACAAATTTCGTTTAAAAGAGTATTATGGTACATCTTTCCAAATGCTTAGAGGTTACGTAACAGGGTTTTCCTTTTCCTACCAGAATAGTAGTGACAATGAGGGTCCTGTTGGCCATTGAATCTGTGACATTAGTGGAAGAGTCCCTGCTGGTTTCTGTTAAATTAAGGCCCATCTGAGAGTTCCAGACACCAATCTATATGAAAGAAAAAATAAAAGACAATAAAAGTAAATATCTACATCAAAAGAAGGGGTGTAGATCTATGACTAAATCGACCAACAGACATTCAGGGAAAACAAAGCAGTAGGGAATAGAAAGAGATACAGGTGTAATTTTAGTCAGAACTTCAAAACACATATCTTCATCATGAATCCCATTTTAATTTGAGATATTTAATGATTAATATAACTTTTTTTTCTGTTTTTTTATTTCAGAAAATATAAAACTCTATTTTTTAATAGGGATTGTTTTAGAAGCATATGGTAAAAATTGTAGCCATCAACAAGTTTCTGACATATAAAAAGCTTCTAGTTCCTTGGTGTAGAAAAATAAACAATGAACTGTTAAGAGTTCCTGACTTATACCTCTTGGAAATTTGTGGACAATGCTTTAAACTTGGATCCATGGCAGTAAAGAAATTGAATATATGAAATAATAGAAGTATGCCAGAAACCTTTTTGATTTTTACTTAAAGTAAATGTCTGAGATTCAGTGAGTCGGCAAACATCTGATCCTGTTCGCATTATAAATAAATACTCAGAAAATTCAAAACTGTTACCTAATATTGTTTTTTTAAATCATTACAGCTGTATGTTAAAATAATTAACCCACTGTTAAAACGTGACAGTTCATATGATCATTGTTAATGCAATGTCATCATTACCAATGAAGAACGATTGTAAAGTTCTGACCAGAAGTGGAGTTGATAGCCATAAAAAGATTACACCGGAAGCAGAAGGAAAAGTTTGAGATTATTATACAAATTTAAAGATATAGGTGAGAAAACACAACACAGCAGCTATAAACTATGCAGCCTGGAACAGGAATCAACATTTCTTCCACACAGTTCTTAAACCTTTTTATGAAATAGAGGAAACAGCACAGAAAGTGATGGGGTAATCACTACATATCATTAATAATTAAATCTGCTTTGGCAGCTAAAATACAGACCTTTTTCCACACTTTATTTAGGCGGCTGCCCGTCATTGACTTGTAAAAACAATAAAGAGAAAGAAATTTAATCACAGAGCCCTTAGCTTAAGTCAAAAAGGAAAATAATGAATGGATGAAAACTATCTTCCTCTCATGATGTTTTTATTTAGCTCAATTTTATTTTTCACTTTCAACAATTCAAACTCCCCTTGAAGTCTGCTGGTGTAATAATTGCATCATGGATAATAAACCCATAATCTAAATAGTCATTTAGATCAAATTAAGGTTGAACTGGACAAGTACACCTACTTGCAGCATTATGTAAAACTGCTATACAAATTTCTTAATTTGAATTATAACCTGAACACCAGCTATCAATAATGTTTATTAAAATATTACTGTGCATCACTGACGACTCAGTTAGACTCAGTTACCACAAAAGCTTTATAGCAGTTTTTGCTGCCAGAGGTGGAACAGCCACTTACTAATTGTAAGGGCCTAATTAATTTCCACATTACGGCAGATTGGTTTAGGGAGTCTTTTTCCATTCTCAATAGAAATTGCTTTTCAAAGGTAACTGATGTTATCTTTGTCTGCTATTAAACATGATTTAAAACATTTCATTTTGACATACAAAATCAATAAAGGTCATTTGGAATACAACAAATATTTTGTGATAGTATGTATCGTGCTTTTTCTTTTCTTTTTTTTTTTTTTTAGAAAATGTTATGTATAGCAGTTGGCCTTTAGCTTCATAGACCTATTTTTCTATGGGTAGCTATAAGTTAATGTAAACTCTTTTTGAAACTTTTCTGCGGTACATATCGGTCAGAGAGTTCACCTTCTCCAAACCATCCTCCTTTAGGCTGATCACATCCAAATCAAATTCTTTGCGCAGGCCATCTGTCTTGTTGATGGCAATTTGTCCTGTCAAACCATCCCATTGTGTCTGTGGACAAAAAGAGGACAGAAAATCCAAACACTTAATTAGTTTTCTTTTGTTTTCCTTTTTATAAATGAAGAAGCGCAAAACAAAACAGAGGCAACTGGTTACCTTTATTTCTAGAATTAAATTATGATAAAAAAGTAACAACAATTATTGCACTTTAATGGATGGTTTGTATTAGCTGGATTCTCAAATAAAATATTACATGTCTGAGTCTATAACTATTGTGATAGTGATGAAAAAATGTGGGGGGGAAAGGCCTGGATTCAAGTATTTAACCGCATAGACAGCACTGCTCAGAGATAATAAATTGATCTTTGTCTGCACTAAAAGGAAAAGAGGTTACCTTTATTTGTCCAAATGGGTTTTCTGCATATTAAAGAGGGTCAAATAGGTCAAGTGTACCAATATAAATTATATCTGAAGGTCTTCTTTTGACATGATTTTGGATCTAAAAGATCAGATGTTGTTCAGCCAAAATCTGTAACACAGACTCAGAAACGTATTTTAATAAAGCTGATCTGTTGCCCTTATGTTTTCTAACACATCTACTTTCTGCAATTAAGCTTTATATTAAATCCGCCCAATGAGAAATCTGTCTAAACCACATTATTGTACATGCTGTACTGAGAGAGACCTACACAAGGTCCAAAACAGAACTAAACAAGAGACATTGCATTTAGTTTCTAAACTATTCGGCTTTTGAACAAACTCTCTAAAAACATGACCAATGAAGAAACTACTAAATAGTCCTGTTTTCATGCATGTTTCTTAGAAAGGCCTAAACTTAATCTTATAACTTCATATCAAACATGTCTTAGCAATGTAGTTTTTTCTTTTTTTAAGGCTAGATTTTTTTTTTTTTTTTGCCTCAGATGTTTATATTTCCATTAAAAATTACAGAAAACTGATAAAAAGAAATACACAAATTCTTTAGGATGCATTGTTATATCGGCATTAAAATCAGTATCTGCTTTTTTAGAAATATCAGTATCGGTCGGTATCCGCAATTAAACTGTGCTGGCTGGCTGGAAGGATGGAAGGATGGATGGATGGATGGATGGATGGATGGATGGATGGATGGATGGATGGATGGAGTGAACTTACGTCTTTAAGCAGGTTCATGAAGCGCGATCCAAAGCGCCAGGGTTTGTGTCTGTGGCACTGCAAGGAGCTGACGGTGAGCTGTGAGGTGCGTTGTGAGGCAGCAGCCACCATGTAAACAGCATCATACATCAGAGCCGCCTCAGTCTGTAAGAGAAACATGGCCAACATCATAATCCATCTGCAAGATCACATCAAAGATTGTTGATATATTTGCACTGCCTCATGTGGTTCTTCAAATTAAATATAATCACACAAAAAAAACACAATCACTCACTGAGCCCAGGTTGCTGAGCAATGCTTAGACTGAATGAGTGATCAGAGACCTCCACACAGCTGCATCCACTGCAGTAAATGCATGAATTGAAATTATTATAAAAAGAAAAAAAAAAATTTTCTCCTGAAACATTATTTTTTTTAGTTACAGATAATATCATGCTTGCATTAGCACAAACTAATTTTTTTTTTCATTTGAAAAATTACTTTGAACTGTTTAGAAAAACAAGGATACTGGTCAAGATGAGAGGTCTGTAAACTTCCACGATTCTAATTTCATCACTTGATTTTTGTAAATTCAAGTGCTGAAAGCTGCAGGGTGCGGCATATTGATCACAGTGTGAAGCCATGCTTATATTATACAGCTGTTAAACATATTTTTTTTTCTGTTAACAGGCCTTGAACTTGCTTGTGAATAATCCTAGTCAGAATTTTTCATGTAGACACCCAGAACATGTTTGGATTTTAGTATATGCCTTCTCTTCCATGCAGCGGCCTGCCAAAAAGAATTAAATTCTGGGCCAATGCCCCTTTATAAACAGACAATGCTGCATGGTATTTAAAGAAAAATCCACTTTTAGAATGTCTTTGTTTCTTTTGTACCTATTTAGTGACAAATACATTTGATTAGCAGATATTGACTAACCTATTTTCAACACTTTATTGTATTCACACTTAAAATCAAACCTCTCAACAAACTGTTGAACAGAACAGGACCAAATATATACTTTCAGTGTGTGTATAGTTGGAGGGCAGGTCTTAATGTTTGTCAGTAATGTACACACGTTATTGGCCACTTGAAGACTGAAGACGGTTAAAGGGCACAAGCAAGAGCTTAATGTGGTCCAGCGTGTAGGAAGCTGGCACAGACTTCAGACAGGATCAGCATTAGTTCTGCCCACTGACCAGTGCTGGCAGCTGTTTCATATTATATATACATTTCAGACCGAACTATGGATATAAAAGCTTAAGTTTCACACCAAGAGTTTATGGTAAACCAATTTTCTTGAAGTTATTTCTGCACTTTTCAGTGATAATATTGAACTCATTGGAAAATAGGAAAATATTTTCTTGTCTTGCTCAGCAAAGTAGTTAATAAGTACTTTGGGTTTCTGCTAGAGCCATCAAAATCCAACCCATTGAGTTTGTTAGGTGAATTTGACAGATGCAGAGGGCAATGATTAAATATAAAATGTAAGAAATGTATACTTTTAGAAGTGACATTTGATAATTGAGAATTTTCCATTGTTCCATTATAAATTTCATAATTTAGTGAATTTTCTAAATTTCTAATTATCAAATGATTGATTGAATAAACAACTGATAGATTTCATTTTTTAATGTAATATTTAATGCTACCTTTTCTTTATTATATGTTTAATTTATTTATTTAGGATGTTACAAAGGGGAAAAAGCATTCAGTACCTTGTCAGCAAATATGGTTTCTCTGTCTAACTTTCTTACATAGTTAGACATGTGACGGAACTTGAAGTTCAGACTTAGTACCCTGGATTCTCTTTATAATATAATATAATATAATATAATATAATATAATATAATATAATATAATATAATATAATATAATATGATA
>JAUZNJ010029447.1:0-15420 GCA_034780135.1 Jordanella pulchra | reverse complement strand
GATAGATAGATAGATAGATAGATAGATAGATAGATAGATAGATAGATAGATAGATAGATAGATAGATAGATGTCAAAAGCAGAAATCAAACATTAGAATGAACTATTTATTAAAAAAGTCATATATTAAAGAAATAAATACTGTTTGCCATACTCATTTTAAATTAAACTAAG
Source organism: Jordanella pulchra (assembly GCA_034780135.1). Classification (NCBI taxonomy): domain Eukaryota; kingdom Metazoa; phylum Chordata; class Actinopteri; order Cyprinodontiformes; family Cyprinodontidae; genus Jordanella; species Jordanella pulchra. Next base: position 15,247 of record JAUZNJ010029447.1, on the reverse strand, counting down.
TCTAGGTGACTGGAAACCAAGAAAAAGGGTGTCTGTGAAAATGATGGTGAAAAAGAAATCTGAACAGTATAGGGGTGAACACTTACTGAGCAGCAAAAAGGGATATGAATATAATTCATTTTTTTAGAGCAGTGATATTTATAAAGTCTAACAGCTGCTGGGAAGAAGGATCTGCGTTTAAGCTCCTTCTTGCACCTTTGGTGCAATAGTCTTTCAACAGCTTCATGCAAGGTGTACCAGACATTGTACAACAGCCATGTCATTTTTGTTTCTGTTTCCTATCTCCTGCACTGTGCTCATGAGTAGGGCTGAGGGCTTTCAGCAACATTCATACACTTCTGAAGCGATGTCACTATTGGAAAACACAAAAATTAACACCAGCCTACAAAAGCATCGTTTTAGTATAATTCATCTTTGAAAAACAGAACATTAAAGTAGCATAATGAACTTGTATATGACGGACTAAAACAAAGTAGGGCAGAAATTTAAAGGAAAGGCCTAGACCCTTGCTACAAATGAAAATAAGATAAAATCTCAACGCAAGGTCATTTCCATCCCCTAAATGGTTCTCCTAAATAATCCACTATATTAAATTGGCTTAAGTGCAAAAGCTTCATTCAAAATATTAAGCTACGATTGATCACACTGTCTTTATTTTAACAAGTCAACCAAAAAATTTAGGCTCTAGAAATCAGGGACAGAATTTAACGTTCAAATAAATATAAAACACCAGATTTCATATGGATATTTTTTTAGGTTAAATGTGGTCACTTCATCATAGTCTTGATTTAGTTTTTGTTTGACTGTTCTGATTATGTCCCATGTTAGTCCAATAATAAATGTTGAAAAGTCTTTTCAACGATCTAAAAATGAAGTTTTTCACCTTTCACTTTTCAACCAAACGTAGATGCCGTTTGGACATAAGTCATGTCATCATTTCAATGTCTTTTCAACCAATTCTGCTCTTTACCCATCTAACAATAACATGCAGGCCTACGGGGAAAGTGAGAGTATGATTTGTGCTGCTCTGTTGGATATCTGAGGTCCAATTAAGGCAATGATTAAGCCTTTTCTGGAAAATCTGTAACATTCATGTAATTAAATGTCAGGAAACACTAGATGGGGGTGGATGAGATCCATCATGAGTACCTAAGAGCTCTGGATGTTGTCGGGCTGTGATGGCTGACATGCCTCTTCAACATCGCATGGAGGTCGGGGGCAGTGCCCCTGAATTGGCAGACCAGGGTTGTGGTTCCCTTCCATAAGAAGGGGGACCAGAGCGTGTGTTCCAATTACAGGGGTGTCACACTTCTCAGCCTCCCTGCGAAGGCTTATTCCAGGGTCCTGGAGAGAAGAGTCCAGCTGATAGTTGAACCTCGGCTTCAGGAGGAGCAGTGTGGTTTTCGTCCTGGCCATAGAACAGTGGACTAGCTCTATACTCCCTACAGGGTTCTTGAGGGCTCATGGGAGTTTGCCCGACCGGTCCACATGTGTTTTGTGGACCTGGAGAATGCATTCGACCATGTCCCTAGTGCCACCTTGTGCTGCCTTGTGGGGGGGGCTTCAGGAGTATGGAGTCCGGGGCTCTTTACTAGGGGCTATCCAGTCTCTGTACAAGCGGAGCAGGAGTTTGGTCACCATTGCCGGCATAAGGTTGGACTTGTTCCCAGTGTATGTTGGACTCCGGCAGGGCTGCCCTTTGTCACCGGTCCTGTTCATAACTTTTATGGACAGGAGTTCTAGGGTCGGAGGGGGTCTGGTTTGGGGACCAGAGGATCTTGTCCCTGCTTTTTGCAGATGACCTGGTCCTTCTGGCTTTCTCCTGTCTACACTTACAGCATGCACTGGGGTGGTTCGCAGCCGAGTGTGAAGCGGCCGTGATGAAAATCAGTTCCTCCAAGTCCAAGGCCATGGTTCTCCACCAGAAAAAGGTGGCTCGTCCCCTTCAGGTTGGAGGACAGTTCCTGCCTCAAGTGGAGGAGTTCAAGTATCTTGGGGTCCTATTCACAAGTGAGGGGAGAATGGAGCGTGAGATCGATAGACGGATCGATGCGGTTGCTGTGATAATGCAGTTACTGCACGGGTCTGTAGGGGTGAAGAGAGAGCTGGGTGAAAAGGCAAAGCTCTTGATTTACCGGTTGGTGTACGTTCCTACCCTTACCTATGGTCATGAAATCTGGATCATGAATGAAAGAACGAGATCCCGGATACAAGGGGCCGAAATGAACTTTCTCTGCAGGGTGGCTGGGTTCTCCCATAGGGTGAGGAGCTCAGTCATTCTGGAGAGGCTCGGAGTAAAGCCGCTTCTGCTTCACATCGAGAGGTGGCTCGGACATCTTTTTCGGAACGCCTCCCTCAGGAGGTGTTCCAGGCACGTCCCACCAGGAGGAGGCCCAGGGGAGGACCCATTACATCCTGGAGGGACTATGTATCTCAGCTGGCCTGGGAACGCCTTGAACTTCCCCCAGTAGAGCTGGAGGAGGTGTTTGTGGAAAGGGAAGTCTGTGCTGAGACTGCTGAGACTGCTGACCCTGCGTCCCGGATAAAGCAGAAGATGACGACGAGGAAGAAACAAAATGCTGTGTACTTGGATTAAACCTTATTCGGCTCTAAACCTGGTTCAAAGGTTCAGTTCCATGGGTCAATTGCCATAGTAACCGAGTCAGACTCGGAGCGAGTTTTATAAGACCCAAATGACAAGAATATAAGGGTTAGACTTGGCCAACTAAGCCTGACTTACAAATTTAGCTCATTTTACAAAACATCCCTTTGGTTACTTGTCAGTATTTACCTCAGTTTGTGTCCTTTTCTTCAAGAATATCATAAAACACTTGACAGCCAGCATCATGTTGCCAAACATTTTGATGTTTTCTATTTAAGTTTGTATGGCTTTAAGGAGAGGATTCAGTGCAGATGTGTCTGCTCGCCCAGGAGGCCTTTCTCAAGGAAGTTGCTGCGTGAAGAAAGAAAAAAAGCTGGGAGAATTCTAAAGCAAAAACTCCAAGATCATTGCGTCATAAATGTGCAAAGCCGATAGAAATTTAGCCCCAAAGACGTGCAGCTATAATTGCTGGTAAAGGATATTCTACAAAGTATTGACTCAAGGTTGCTGAGTAAACGTCCAAGCAAGATGAATAAAGGTCTTTGAGGCACACACTTTGGTTCACTTGGCCATAAAGCAAAGAGAATCTCATGAATTACTGATTTCAGTTTAGCTTATACTTGTGTGTTTCTGTTTGCTATTCAAAATTTTACCCACCTGGCTTCAATTGCTCAGTAAGACATGCGCAGGTGTGGTGAAATATGCATCCCCTCTGTTTTGTAAAACATCCTCCAGCCTCTTGTTTCCTGTTTGTTGACTTGAGCCTACCTCCTTATTTCAGGAATAAAGTCAGGGAGGAGTAAAGCTACACTGGCCTCGGTCTGGCATAAATGGGGAAAGCTGCAAAGCTAGTAATAGCAGCAGGCATGTGGGAGTGTTTAATGGAGAGTGGAGTAATTTGTGCTTTTTAATGATGATTAGAGGAGGAAATTGGCTCAGATTTACAGTGTCACTCAACCACTGAGACAGAGAGGGTAGAAAATAGAATAAAGGCCTCTAAATTGACTTTGCGTGCATGCATTTGTCTATATCAGTGTGTACGTCAGTCTGTGCACAGGTGTGAGACAGAGAAAGAGACCCGTAACATGCGAGTGACCCCCTCACATACCCGTCCACCCACACACTTCCACACCTCCACTTCCAGAGGAAATGTATCACTTAAACCAACTGCAGCTCAGCTCACAGAACCAAATGAATCTGGACTCAATTTTACGCTTAGCTGCCCTTCACTTTGAAACACACACACACACCGAAACCTCTGAGATACACACATACTCAAAATACTGAGACAGGCCTAACTATAGGTAGGTGGGGAGTCTTTGTAACGTAAAGAGGAAATTGGAAAAGTGTGATTATGGCCCTGATTGGCAGAAAGTCATTTTTTCATTCTTCTCAATTCTTCTCATCAATGATTTTTTTCTCCTTTTGACTTCTCGTTTATCCAACTAAAACCTCCTGACACATAGCTCTGACTTTTCCACTGCTCTTTTTGTGTCTGTTTTCTGTTAAACAAATATGATATTAGTATATTTTAAGGTAGGTCCTTTAATTTCTCTCTTTCTAAGGTCCAAATACAGTTTAAAAAAAGTGTGTTATCTATCTCATTTTCCAACATATTTGGATGTATGGATATTAAATAACTTCTAACACAGTCAAAGTCAAACACAAACACATATTTAACCCATTAAGGGAGGAGCATCCTGGAATCCCCATATAAAAATAACCTTCTCCCAAGAAGTCAATAGCAGTGGATGGGTTCACATCAAACTGGACTGACTGGTAGATTAAACCCTCTATTTTGGGGACCATCTTCTTCTGCTCCACTCTTGTGTAACATCCTGCAGGGCCCAGTTCTAGTTCCTATTTGCTCTCACTTGGCTCCATACTAGAACCCCCCCCCCCAAAAAAAAAAACATGGTGTGCCTTTCCAACACCATGTAGAGGATCTCAGATTTATGAACCACTAACAAGGAAAATACTATTTTGCACAAGATCACTGATATAGCGTCTTGATGATGTAAAAGTCTGGATCACTCACCTTCTTAACACATACTGGGAGTAAAACTGAAGTCATGGTTTTTGGCAGCAAACTCTCCCGATGGATATAGAGTCTTTGGCCAGCTACACTAAGACCACTATCACTTATCTTTTTTGGTTGCAGTTCCTAAGAACTGGGATGGCTTCCCAGTGAACATGTGATATGCCTCTTTTTTTCTGTTTTTAAATTACTTTTAGAAATAATAATAAAGAAGGCTGGTTCGGTTCTGGGAACTCTTTAGGAGCCTCTGGAGAGGCTTTATTTCACAAAGGAGATTTATTAATAAAGTAAAAAGATTATAGACAACAACGAGCATCTTCTTCAGAAGATTTTCGAACAACAACAGAGTGTCTTCCGTCAGAGGATTCTCCAGATCCGCAGCAAGACAGACCGATACAGAAGATCCTTCCTGTCTACAGCTATCAACACCTACAAATTCTGGTTAAGAGAAAACAAAAATATCAGTTACAACAGCATTTAATTTCCCTTTGGGATAAATAAAGTATTTTTGAATTAAATTAAATTAAATCATCTCTCAGCTCTTGCATTTGAGACAGTCATGCTCATTTTTAATCGGTTTTTGTGTTTTTATTTTATTCCTCTCACACCTGTTTTATGTTTGATATTTTTGTATCATATCAATAAACGTGCCTCAGCCACTTTTAGCAGGATTTCTCTTACGTGGGTTAAAGCAATCCAGGGGAACTCAGCAGCCTGCCGTTTCCGTTTCTCTTAAAGGCACAGGGAAATGTATTTAAACTAGTGTGGCACTAAAAACAACGCACAACTGATTTTAGGTTATAACGCTTTTTATAGTTATGATATAGGATTGACAGCTAGCTTAGCTAGTCTACCAGCCATACTGGCCTTTCTATGGAGCTCGGCTGAAAAATCCCAAAAGCTAATTTAAAATTGGGCTTATAACATTTATAAATTGACTAAACAAAGTTTAGTTTAGCTTTAAAACATTTAATTAAAAGATAATGACCAAATAACTGGCCGACATCGGCAGCAAACCCCACTCCAGAACCTGGCTACGCCAGCAGAGCAGAGTAGGTCTGGTCGGGCATAAAATCTATACTCTAATCAAAACTATATCCCAGATTCTCAAGGCCTGGGTTTTTTAAAAGGCATTATCAAAGCTCCTCTTGTCCTATTATGTAATAAAGTTCAATTGCTGTAAATCAACCAATCAGGAGCTTACTTAACATCATAATCTACAAGAAACCATTTAGGTCATAGCCTTGGTGTAAGTAAACATCTAGATTTGAATAAAGTACTTAAAAAAATCTTTTTATCTTTGCATTATTTTCAATTATTGTTTTCTAATATAAAACTGCCCTAAAACTGAAAACTGTCCATTTTTTAAAATATATTCGCTTTAGCAATAGAAGAAAAGTATAAACACCGTGAAAATAAAGAAAAAAAGATTAATCTACATACAGCACAGCACTTGCTAGTGTAGACAGATGGTTTTGTGGTCCTCTGCTGCCCCATTAATGCCCCCTTAAGTGCATCTTCACAGTTTGAGCCAAGAGACAATTTATCTGTGCACATTATGCACCAGAAGATCTTAGAAGATCTGCTTTTTGCATGAAGTTGCTGTCAGTACAAACTACTGTTACTAAATAGAGGAGTTCCCCAAATAATCCCAGTAGTCACCTACCTTTTTATGTTTCTGCTTACAAATTTGCCTCTGTATAAATCTCCAACTTATTCTTCTAACAGCCCAACGGCATAAATAATTTTGAAGCCATGCTGAGAAAAAAACAAAACAAAACAAGATATTGATAGTAAATTTTTCACTACTAGACTCTGCAGTTTGGTGAAAACAAGTGAGCTGCTATCTCACCTCCCACCCACTAAAAGAGACAGCCAGAAATTAAAAAAAGAACAACAAAATAAAAAAGAGCTAGAGTCAAAAGGATTGGGTTTAGATCATCTTATCTAGAGAGGAGTATCATAATCAAGTCTTTTCTTTGCTATTTTTAATCAAACTTTTTTTTTTTCCTTTACATTTTAAAAACAGTCAAGTTTGCTCTTAAGTAGCTGTGGACATGAGCAGTCTAGGCTCTTTTATTGAGGTAGGAAATTACAGCAGATATTAAACTCTACTGTACATTAAGATATGTGAATTAATAATCTTTTAAAGGCTGCTTTTCTTTAAACATTTTCTGTGTTATTCTTTTTTTCTGTCCTGAATGTTCTCTCTTTTTGCTCCTGTTTCTCAAGCTATGCAGCTTGTTTTTCTCTTTAATTTCCCACACTCTCCTCCCTGCTTCATTCCAAACAGCAAATGTCACTAAAAGAGTCTTGTCTCGTCCCTAAAGGCCAATTGTCAGGCATAATTTCCATCAGAAAATTAGAAACTGGAAAAGCTGATTAGATTAGACCATTTTTCCTTCTTCCACTCCCTCTAATTCTCTCACCACTGTCTATCTATAGTTTTGTTCATTACATGTTAAGAAAAGGATTCTATAATGTATACAGAAAAGAAATTAAAAGAACTTGTGAAAACTGAATGTATTAAAGGAAAAGTAGAATTTTGTTAGGGCAATAGAGAAAAAAAGAACAAGTTTTTTTTGGTTCTTTCTGTGGTATGTTACAGACTAAAGGTTTGATTGTTAAAATAACACTCAGCTGAAGTTCAAGGGTCAACTGCTGCTGTAACACTATTGATTAATACTTACATTCATTGACAGGAGTCTGGTGTAATCAGCAGGACAACAATTGCTTTTGCATATTTCATCTAAACATGAATAACTAGATTCAAAAACAGAACATATTATGTGCTAAATTATCAATGAGCCCTGAAAAATAGAGAAGAAGTTAGTTAATGTTAGCCTAACACCAGGCGAACCCCTTCCTCTGCAAATCTCCTCGGCAAAGCGAGATGCATGATGACTGAAGATGTTTTTGGGCTCTCAACAACTATGAGTCAGAGAGTCACTGAAAACAAAGACTAGTTAGTTTCAGTGCATTTACTACATTTTGGTAGCTTTGTTAGACCCAGTTAACAAATGCTATAGAGTGAGGTCCAGTAAATCTGAGAGGACAGCATGCAATTGCTTGTGATGCATCCTGAACATGATCATTCACAAGTGATTTAGGCCCTTGCTATTGGAGCATATCTTAGACTGATAAAACATACTGTTAGCTTTAACTTCATACCCATAAAATATGTATGATAAAAACATTAATAATTAGACTGTTAAAATGTCCTACAGTACATTATGATTAAACATTTTACTTTGTAAAACATGTAATTCTGCAAAAAAACAAGAAAGAAGATTAGATTTTTGGAAAAACATAAAGTTGTGGGGCAGCTTATGAATGCAAACATTGTTTTAACGCTATAGTGTCTTTTAAAAATTTTAATTCAGATTGTTTGTTTTTATATATTCTTACTTTCTATTAAACCAAACATAAAGGATCATTAAAGGTTTTATTTTATTTATTTAAACAAATAGCTGTAGATATAAAGTGCTACTGTGTTTTCTTAGCATTGTTTTGTGGGCCTTTGACCTTCTTTACAAATGATGTTCTTGAGGTGGGAGAACTTTTGCCTTGGAGGTGAGTAAAAAAAAAAAACTCTTGATTATTTTTTCTGACAAAAGGTAGAGGCAGCAAGGTGAACCATGGCTATAAATAATAATAAAAAAGAAGGCATCTGTCAATTAAACTTTAGTTGAAATTCATGCCCCATGTACTCACACTAACAACATCCATCGACTTAATAAACCTTTAATAAAGATTTTACCTCCTACTGCTGACACTCAGGTATTTAAACTACAAAAGCCTGATTTTCTAAAGCCAGTTACTGCAGAGAAACACAAACATTCCCACTTTCTGATACTTCCTTCACAGCTCCAGCAGAAACAGACAGAAGTGTCATGAAAATGTGTTTGACATAGTGAGGAGGAGTAAAGCTAGATTTGCTCCTTTGGCTCCCTGCAGTTTGGATCTGTTCCCTGCTCTTTGGCTATCCTCTTCTATGCCAGCTCTGATGTGTTGTATTTCTAAACATACGCACACACACACACACACACAGGCAGTGCATGCCAACTGTTATGCTATCTAAGCCAGAATGACCATGTGCTGTTATATTTTTCTAATGTCTCCATCATAACAGTGGAGCATCTTAAAGGACTTTAGTGACACACACTGTTTTCTTCGTTCCTTCTTTCCCTCCAATCACTCCTCAGGTATTCAGATCAGTGACTGTCAGCATCATTTCGGTATAACAGATTTTTATGCAAAGTAATTGTCACATCTACACTAACACACACACACATGCACACTCACACATATATATAAAGGCTAAGCTCCAAGAATCAACAGAATAATTGAAATATTTTCAACCTGATTAGGTCTGGCCTGCTGGCTGGGTCTGTTGCGAGGGCTGCACTCCCCGGTTGCTAGGGGGAGTAAATCATCTACCGTTATTTGATTTCAGTTCCAGATATGAAACCGTTACTGCGGCGATTAAATGTCTTGCAGCTTAGACACCTTGAGGGTGCAGGGGTTGGGAAGGGGGGTGGGGGTGCCAGGGAGGAATAAAGAGAAAAAGACTGAGGGAGAGATTAATCTGAGAGAGGAAGGAAGGGAGTCAGACCCCTCATGAGGTAGAAATATGAGGAAGAGGTGAGGATGATAATGATGCCAAAATACAGGAAACAAAGTGTGTGTGTGAAGGAGATAATAACAGAGTAATGAGGATGAAATGTTTTCCTACACCTGCATGTCTCAGTTGGCTGTTCTTTCCTCCTGACGACCGACAGGTTGATGTGATGCAGTCATGCTTGCATGGAAGCACTTCTTCCAATGGGGTGACAGGCTTTGGTCCCAGAGTGCATGTAAATGTTCTAGAGTTGTTTGTACTGCACAGATACAGAGATGTCTACCAAGTCACGGCGAGGCCACGGGGATCCACCCACACATGAGGGTTTGCTCAAATGTTGATGAAACATAAAAGGAACCAGGTACTCCTACTAACACAAGTGATAGTAAACAGAGAAGGATCTGAGAAAACACAAGCAAAGACAGTAAAAAATATCATTTTCCTTCTGAGCGATCCTGCTGTACATGTGTTAATTACTTTAATAGGCCCACTGCAGCATATTTCTGCTACAATGTCAGCTTCACTCTGTGTGGCGTGACAACATTGTTGATGTCAGAAGTCAGAAGCTCCTAGAAACACAAAAAACGTGAATGTAAACACCGGACATGTTGATGCATACATTAGTGCATATGGAAGTGTGTATATTAGTGTATATGAAATGAAGAAATATGTAGCTTTTCTCCTAAAACGTTTACTATTATTGTCCTAAAAAGTTATGCAATAAATTTATTAATCATTCATAAAACTGTAGAAGCCTTCAGGTCAGAAAGTTTCATCTACTTTCTATGCATTTTCTTATATATTCTATTATCTCTGTTGATCGAAGTCTCCTGTCCATTTAACCTGCTTCATAAAACAGCTCCATAATAACATGAACTTGGTTTTGGGTTTCCACATAAAATGTGTGTGGCTAGTTGATTCTACTGGATATAAAAAAATTAGGTCACTTTTGATTTCATCAATCATGCAGGCATTCAATATACAGCTACTAGCCACCTCTGTAGACTTAACACGCAATCAGTACACAATTGTTCCTTTAACACAAATAGTAACTCCACCATTCGCATGGCAGCACTTACATGTCGAATGTGGAAACAACTCACTTGAGTTCCAAACAGTTCTTAGAACTGAAATAAAGGGGATGTATTCAGACCAGAAGCACTTTGAGATTCTAACTGATGTCCTTTTCCCCTCCACCATGATTTTGCACTGTATTTAAGTTAGTGGCTTTTCTATTGCCCAGCTAAACAACAGTGTCTTTTAATTAACACAAATAGATATGAAAACAATTCCTCATTTTAATCCCTTTTCCAGAATGAATACTGGACACTGTGTGTGTCCAGTATTCATTCTAATAACCTTTATTTCTATTTTTAAGCAGGGCATAGCCGTGCCCCATCCTAAGCTGCTCCACCCTTATACACCCAGCTTTCTCTTAAATCAGCTGATTAGCTCTTCTTTATAGGTTTTGCTCTCTACTAAAAAGTCGTATTCTGTTTGTTAATTTTATTTAAGGCTTGCTTTTTAAAACTGCATGTTTTTATTTAATGAGGATAAACATCTAACTGGAGGGGAGGGGTGCTTTTTCTGTTGCAGTTCCAAAGACTGAAGAGCCTACAAGTGCAAAAATTGGACAGAAAAGGTGAACATTTTAAACGATACCATTAGTGCACTTCATCATTTTTTGTTCCGTTTTTATTATTATTATTATTATTATTTTAGGAAAGAACAGTAACTTGTAACACAAACAAATGACACCTTTTGCTCCTGTTGGACAAAAGAAAAACTAGTGGAGACAGAAATCATTGTGGTTATGAAAAGCAACTTATTCAGTGCCGGTTTTGAGATATTTTATTTCTAATTCTGGAACAGCATCAGAGAATGCGTCCAGTAAGTATATGGAGTCCCAGAGCTTACTGGCAACAGCATTTCTTAGCAACAAACAGATCTGGTACAGTATGATTTCAGGATGTTGTTCACAGCTATGATGTCTTGTTATTTTATTCTTCTCATTTAATGGCCCTTTGGGATTAATACTTTTTTTAACTGAATTAACCCTGAAGGGATGTATGTTTTCTGTAGATGGATCAAGGCAGGTTCATGTTTAGATCAGATGTGAACCAAACAAGACTCTGTTTCGAAGTGGGCAGAGAACACCTCAAAAAGTGGGTCTGATTGTTTGGTCTGAACCAGGCTTGATTTGAATGTATTCACCCCAGCATTAAAGGTCTGGATCATGAGGGTCGTGACCTCTGTTCTGTTTATAGCAGGTATGAATAGACTTTAACTGTCTTTCCAGGTGAAGTTGCTGGTGACAGATCTGGGTTCTGAGTATTTCATAAAGTGCAGATCTCCTGAGATTTATTATGCATAACCATCTCTCCATAATGATAATGAGGATATATAGAGAGGAAAATTCCTTAACCTGAATAATAATTCACCATCTTATAAAAAAAAAGATTGTATTATCTCAGTCTAACTGCTTGAATATGATAGCAGAGTCCATCACATCTTTATTCAATTGATCACATTCTGGTTTAAAGGGGGATTCACATCACGGTTACAAATCTACAGCAGCTATATGATGCTTTCCGGTCAATATGGATTTGAATCTTTAAAAAGCGGTTTACAACATCATTACAAATCTTTTCCCACAAAGTTGTGAATACAATTGGGGTCTCAAGTTTACATAATATGTTTTTATGAAAACAGGATCTTTTTTTGTTTATGCTAACATGATCCCCTATTGTTTCAGTTACAATCTTTATATAGTGGAAACTTGTAGAAACACAGCCGCTGTTTTTCCTGTTACACCTCTAGTAGCTGTTATGTTCTTTAGAACTTAACCTGTTTGGCTTCTGAAATACTCACTAGATTCCTTTTTATACTGCATATTTAACAAGAGAGAATGTCATTTTTTGCAAACATTAAAAGTCTGGAACCAGTTTTACCTATACTTGTTATTGTCTGTTTCACCTACATAGAATAATCAATTTATAACAATAACTTTGAGGAGTAACAAATTTTGCCCACATGCCAAATTTGATTTAATGTTCTCCTTAATGCTTAGGTCAGTGTACTTAATACTTGTGTTTGCCAGCCACTGCAGAGTGAACACATAGATATGGAACATAAACATATTATACAGATGTTTTCCTTTCATGCCATCATTGATGACTTTATAGCAGCTGTAACCCTGACTGTTCTGTAGTATTTATGTTTAAACTTGCTATCTAAGCATTGCTCTGTCAGTGAATCATCTGTTTTCAATAATATACAAGTCAGTTTACATCAAACACCTGCAGCTACTCTATGTTGCTTTTATCTCACCATTAATGAATAGTTGCAGCACTTTCCATCAGATGTCAACTGAGCTTTTTGTGATCAGTGGGTTTTACACTGACATCATGTGGGGCAGTATGCTGGAAATAGAAAAACAAACTACAAAATGTTGAAAAAAAAGTACCTTTAAGGCCATTAGAAATACTCACAACTTGTTAAAATGTCTTTGAAAGTTAGATCTTTGAAATATATTTAAAGAATAGAAAATGTATGGCATTTAAAAGAGATATTTAGGGGACCGATGGTTAAGGTCAGCTAATGGTTTTCCATTTAGATGACCAGGAAGTAGCGCTGTTGCCAGGGTGAATATTTGATTTAAACGTGATGTGGTAAGATAAGGTTAAAATACAAAGATTTTGCTACCACAGAGACTGAATACACTCTGCTAGATGAGTATTATTGCTGTCCAAGAAGCTACTCTGATTTATGAAGAGAAATTGGCAGCTGTCTGTGTGATGAAGCAAGTGTAGCTGTCTTTGTGTCGTCATTTTTTAAAGCCTAACACTGGCTCATTAATATTTACCAAACAAAATACAAACATGTTCATTTTATTCAATCTTTTTGACAGCCTGTATAACATAACAACAAATCAGGAATTACTTGTTTCTGAAATGGATCTGATCTGTCTAGTAACTTTTTTCTGTGTAAACAGTGGACATTGTTAAGTAATATAAACCTACTTGACCATGGTGACAACAGGGTGGGTGGAAACTAAATGGTAAGAGAGGCTACTGTGTACCTCTAGTAGTACTCCTGTGAAGAGCCAAACAACCGTTTCTGTCAAGCACCCTAGATAGTTCTGTATTGGATCATTGTCACCCTTTTAAAATGTTTGTGTCCTCAGCTCACACTCATGATGTCAGAAAAATGATCGATGGGATGATTGATGGCTCATTGGTAGCATGAGTGGATCACTGAGTGTCCCACGTAGTTTGTAGTTTGAGGGCAGTAATATGGCTTTTTGAAGGAAAATTTGTAGATGTATAAAGTCATTCGTAAGATATATATATATATATATATATAAATATATACGTATATATATTTATATAAATTGATGTTTGACTAGGTGAATATTTCTATACGTTGCAGTCACTTAGAGTGAGCTATCTTTCTTTCATAACTCTTTGTTAGCGTCTAAAATGATTTTTTTCTTATGATAAGGTGGATTATAAATAGCATATCTGTTATTTTGAAGCAATGCTTTGGGTATTTACATCCAATGCAAACTGAGGAAGAACTTAAAGTGTAATTTCACCACTTATTCACATGTACTGGCAGCTCTGAGGAAGGTACTGAGTGATTTCATTTTATTGCAGTAGTGTAATCTCAAACTCAACATTTTTGGGCGGTTTTTTTCTATTTCAGAGGGGGGAAAAATCCATGTTAGGAAATAATAATTAATCTCTGGTGTCACAAGTACTGTATTGCCATTTTTTCTCTTATCATCTCTAGTGTTTGATGGTTGAACATTTTGTTGCACAGTTTACTTGTGCTATAAATGTTTCAGCATCCATTTAAAGGTGCATTGTGCAAATGTTAAAGGTAAATATTTTTGTTCTTATAAAAGCACTTTCAGATTTTTTTGTGATTTTCTTTATGACATGGAAAAGGAACCCCGACACATAAACGGGGTGTTTCTACAGTGGCTGATGGCATTGACAGCTGTGTTTCCACAGATAGTTTTTAGTCACTTTTAGAGAGAGAGATAAAGCAGAGTCAGAAGAGCGTCAGCTGTCATCAGTTAGAAGAGCAAACGTTAAAGCACAGCTCTGAAATGTTGGAGCTGCTAGCAGAGTCGACAGCGCCACACCGCAGTAAAAAAACACAGAGGTGGAGCCGAGCAGAAGCGGACAGAACAGAGGATTTTTATTTTTAGGGCTTCAAGACACCACTTGATTTGTCATTTCAAACTTGGAATCTACACTGACACATTAATTTCAACATGCCTTATTAATTATTGCCAAACAAAAATATGCCTTTATGCTTCAGACTTATGTGTTTTTATTAAATTAATTCAATAATGAATCATTGTTCAAAGAAGCCATTAAGAGTGTGTTAAAGTACGGTTTTTACCTTTAAAACAGATCCTCACCTTAAAGCATATGTATCTACGTGCTATATTCCTAACACATAATGGCATCAGGGTTCTTGCCAGTTCTAGATGTTTATAACATTATTTTGACTAGTCATAATTCATTTGTGAATATCCACATCATTTTCACCACTCAGTTCAAGATGTATTGAAAGGACCATGTAGAGATATCTTGAAATTGAATAATGATATAATGAAATGATAGGTATCTCAATATGAAATTAGTGATATAAACAATTCAGTTGCAGATAGTTACAATAATGATTGCAGATATCTGTAACTACATTGGAGATATCTAAAATGACCCTTTATACATGAATGGCAAAAAAGTTGGAATCTTAGTCGGCAAAACTAATTTACAGATATCTGTAAGTAGGGTTGGGGCTTGTCAAAATCTGATTACAAAACTCTTGGATAACAGTTTTGACCCGGAAAAATTATGTTTAAGATATCATTAATAAGTATTTAGTTTAGGGATAATATCTTAAAATGTTAAATCTTAATGTTATAATATGTTGCACATTGATGTATTATGCACTATGCATGTTTATA
>JAUZNJ010029446.1:0-15420 GCA_034780135.1 Jordanella pulchra | reverse complement strand
GCCCTTTCTGGAACCAGTTTGACGCCCCTGATTCAAAGTATGAATCAAGCGTCAAAGGTTGATAAATTATCATTTGAAAAAAATCAAGTGAGAATATAAGGGAAGTAAAACAATTGACGATAATCTACTGTAGCATCTTGCAAAGGTATTACGCTCTCGATTTAATGTCACTTTAAACTGAGGTATATTAATTTGCAGGGATTTTCTGAGACAGAACGGCCCAGTCAAAGTTCAGAGCTACAATCAATTAACAATCTGGGACAAATCTCCTCCCAATCCGACCAAACACATCAGAAAATAAATGCTGTTCTGTTAGCTGATGTGTTTTCTCAGGTCGTGTGTGTAAAGTCTCCCTGTCAGCTGCTATAGATTCATGGCTCCCAGCCTTAAAGCCTCTAAGGTTTTCTTACTTTCTCAGTTTGTCAGAGATGCTGTTGGCAGCAGGCTGGGACCCCCGGTGGATAGGGGAGGGACTGTGGGTTTGGCGGTTTGGAGAATGAGAGGGACTGCGGCTGCTGCTGCTGCTGTCTCTCCGCCGGTGTCCTCGACTGTTCCAAGCTCCCTGCCTCACACCGCCACCTTGCCGTGAACTGGAGCGAGACCTGGGGAAAAAAAAAAAAAAAAGGATGGGGGGTGGGGGTGTTAGAAACATACGTGTTTGTTATAAATTAATCGTCATGTTTCGGAGATGAATCATACCTCGTTCGTCTGCGTGCTGAATATCTTCTCCTGTCCCTATCTCTCCCTCTGTCTCTATCTCTGCCTCTGTCGTTGGACCGCGATCTTGTCCGCTCACGTCTCCTCCAGGATCCTCCATTCCCTCCTCGACCCCTGGAACGAGACCTGGAGCGCCGTCTGGATCGCGAATGACTCCGTGAGCGGCGGCTGTCTCTCCTGGCGGGTCCTCGCCGGGCTCTGCGTGAACGGGAGGAGGACCGAGAGGAGGACCGGGACGAGGAGCGAGAGGAGTAGGAAGAGGAGCTGCTGGAGGATGACCTTCGTTTCCTGAACAAATACAGAAACAAAGTTTGAGTAACAACACCAGCTGTGGACTTAGCCTCTGGTTATAATGCTTCTATCCTAAGTGATAATCACATTAAATTGAAAGATTAAACAGAAATAAAAATGTTCTGGCCCTCCTACTTAGATGTACTACAACATGCAGGTATCTTACGGACTAAATGAAACATTTTCTCCCTGAATAGTTTGTCCGAAAACTGGTTCACCTCACCGATCACAACAATCCACCATCATTCTCTTTGCATCAACGGCTGTGGTCATGGCAAAGTACATAAGGACTGTGTGAGAGAAAATAACCAAAGAAAAGCCAAGAAGAGGGAAAGTTACCGACCGGGAGCCCCTGCTATGACCTGCAGAGTGCTGCAAGCTGGAGGGGGCGTGGCCAGAGTGAGGGACGGCGGTTTGTGTGGCTGGTGCAGCTTCGTCGTCGCTGCCTCCGAAGCTGGTGATGAACGTAATCTTCTCCGGACCAGGAGTACGAGATCGGGACCGGGATTCGGAGCTGGACTCCGACTCTGGCCTGGAGGAGATGGAAAGGAAAACTCAGAGAAAACCCAACTGATCAAGTTTGAGGTGTTAAAATCAGTAGAATATCTCACCGTTTGTAAGGGTCGTATGTTGGGCTGTCTCTTCTGGCATAGCTGAAACAAAACACAAAGCAGGGCGTCTGTAACACATTCTTTCATTGGCATGGAGCAAATTCAAAAACCAGCCAGCTTACCTCGGTGGACTGATCTGTCTCCCTTTTAGCCTCTTCTCTCTAAACTCTCTCCTCTGTCTGCGAGAGCGGCGGCCCTGAAGTAAAACAAGCACGTTAGTCTGACCGCATCTTTTCAATGGAAATGTTAAGTTCAAATTTTGGAAAAAGATTTGATTCTTGTAGCAATTTAACTTACAGAGTACATGGCCTTCTCTGCCTCCAGAGCTTTGGCATGTTTAATGGCCTCCACCTCCTCTTTGTCTTTCTTCAACATCCTGACAAAAGGTGAAGTTATTACAGTATTAAAAGGAATAAAACGATATTTTGAAACATTGATGAAAAACAAAACAAAAAACACTGTTGAGATATTTCAGATATTTTTTTTATACTTAGAAATAAAGAGACATATTGACAGCACTACTGCTTTGCCAGTCTCCAGATGTTACCTCAGCTTCAGGAAATATTATTAGAATGAGAAAGTTTACAGAATGTCAACAGAAATTGGCTGTTATATATATATTTTTTTATTCATTTATGTTTTAATTAAAAAAAGCAAAAACTAAGTATAGACACCAGATGTGTGAAGAAAAAAAACAAACAATCGAATACAGAATTTTTTGCTGGTATCGTAAATGTTAAATGTAAAAACAATACAGTAACATCTCAACAAACTTGGGCTCTAAAACCTTTGACCTTGTGTTATAAAATAGTCCTGGTTGCCTTCAAAGAGCTGTTTAAATTCACTGCCGCAAAGAATAGGTTTAATTTTCAACATCTTATTTTTTCCTTCTTAATTCTAACCAATCTAGACAGACAGACAGAGTACTTTGACAAAATAAACAAACAAACAGCTAATGTAATTATTTTCAATTAAAGAAGTGTTGTTATGGTGCTCCAACTAAAATATGCAATCGCTTATTACATAATATGTCAGACTTTACAAATACCGTATGGCTTCAAAGGGTCTTAAACATGCATCTCTTTGCATCAGTGGATCTTTGTTAAGATTAAAAGGTAACCTAAGCTTGAGCTGGACTGGCTTTGGTTTGGATCCCGACAGGAACATAAGGCTCAAGACAAAAATCAATCTTTTGTATCATTCAGATGGAAAAACTAAAAAATCTCCACTGCAACTCAACAGCACGTTAGAGCAGTTATGAAGGCTGTGAAAAAGGCAACTCTAGTAGGAGATAAATAAAAGCAAAGGTGAAAACTAGGGATGCAAATTATCAATTAGTTAATAAATCTAAAGTTGAATGATCTTAATCGACTGATGATTAATCAATTGGTAACAATTTCCTTAAAAACCAGAGTTTTTTTCTTGTATTAAGAGGATCTTCCCATAACACTAAGGACTAAGTATATCATTATAACAATTTATCAAGTTCAAAAGAAAAGTACATCATTTTAATTTACAGATTTAACGCGTCAGCTATATTAAATACTGACTGAATAAACAAAAAAAATGCACTTATTACAAAATATCAAGCTAAACTTATTTATAAGATAAAATTAAAGAGGAATCAATCGTGTTACCTAATAATAAATGATAATTAACTTGCAAAATACCCAATTCCAAAGCACAGATCTAAAACTGTCATTTAAAGATGGTGTATGTCACTCTGATATGCTATTTGCCTTCAACGCAAAGCAGAGAATTTCAGCTGCTTCACCATGCAGCATGGCTAAATGGGCACTATTTTGGTGATAACCTTTGAGTTTATATTTACAAACAAAAGCAAAAAGTTCATTCTGCCATCTTGTCTCCGTTAAACAGTGTAAATAATCCTGCTATAGACTCTCAATTGCTTCAAGTTGCTGCTCTAGCATGCATCTGCTCTGGTATCACTTTCTTTGTCAATACCAGTGAGGGTCCACTTAAGACTAAACAGCAGCCTCTGGTGGAGGATGGTAACATTACAACAAAACCAAATCCCCTGTAAATGCACCTTATCAATTAATCAGATGGAATAAATCTAATAAACGATTAATCAACAATTAAGTGCAAGTCAATTATTTGTTTAAATACCAAAACAATTTGCATTTACTTGGTTGAAGAAATAAGAAAACAAATTTAATTTATAGAACTAATATTTTACCTGACAAAGTCACCTTCAGCCATTCCATATGGAGTCGCCATTTTGTTTAGATCCAACAGCTGTTCAGGGGTCAGCTCGTCAACATCAACCTCCACATCTACACAGATGGAACGCACATCAGAACAACGTTAGAAAAACTGACCAACCAACCTAATCCCAAAACATGTTCCGTAAATACTTTGGTACATGTTCTGTAGCAGGTAGTGTGCAGGATGACGCTTTTATTTCATCACGAAAACTTTGGAATTGGAAGAGATGGGGGCATTTTATATAGACACTACGATGTAAACAGCTGTTAATAGGATTTTCTCTTATTTTCAATACCCTTTTATTTCCCACAACTGGTTTTAAAAAAAAGCAGTCACAAAGCTTGATTAAGATTTTCATCTCAAATCTTAACTGAGCTCCAATGAAACTTGAGAAACAATTTATTGTAATCAAAAAACCTCAGACAACCACAATACCTGTAAAAACCAGTTTCTGACAGCAGGACTAGTGGGTCAGACAAAGCAAGGAGAAAACGTTCTTTATTTCTGAGAGTTTTTACATAAATCAACATCTCTGAAGTCACTCCTTCACGAAAAGCTCAGACAGTTAATACTAACCAACAAGGAACTAGCATGTATTCAGGATAGGTGAAAAGTTGAAACTTGATTCGCTTACAGTTTTAATACCAATCCAAAATACATTTTTAGTGAAAGAAAAAAAAATATATATTTTTTTATTGAATGAATGTTTTATTTGATACAGATTAAAGTTTTGAGCTCATTGTTGTCCATGACTTCAACTTTAAGGACTAGTCATAAAGGCGGCCTATAACTTGGATTAGAGGATGACTGAAAGTAGTGGAGATGGCCGTCTTGTACTCACAGCACTCCATAACATCAACTATGGATTAAAAAGTTTCAACTGTGGCTACAGAGGGCAGCTTTGATGATCTATGTTTAGTTAAGTTCAGACTTTTGAAATTTTCTCACCAATGTCAGGAATGCCCTCATCCTCTTCAGATTCACTGTTCTCTGAATTGTCCTCTTCTTTGTCTGACTGGGAATGAGGCTCTGCCACAGTGCTGTCTTCATACGTGTAACCAATGGCAACCTTTTTCTCAGCAAGTCTGCACAATCAGAGGAAGAATTTATGAGTTTTCATAAACACTTGTGTTCTACAGGAACCAATGACACCATCAATGGGGAGGAACAATGCTTAAAAGTCTATGTATCAAACAGAAGGAAGCAAACATTAAAGTGTAACTGATAACTCAAAACCACTAACAAAGAAAACATACTTCTTCTTCTCGTCCTCGTTTGGTTTGGCCAGGCCGCCGTAGAGCTCGTCCAGGTAGATCTGATATAAACACTGCTCCTCTGAGACTAGGACAGGACAGCAGGGAGTTCATGAACAGATCACAACTTCAAAATATACCCACTGAGAGCTGGTTAAGCACCTCTACAGGCACACAGAGCTCTGCACGGGAGTAAAACAACAACTGTAAAACTACTGTAAGTAAACACTTACTGTTGGCAAAATCATTCTGTACGAGACCTCTATAGCGCTCATAATTGCACTTCCTCTCCTCCATCTCATGCTCTGGGATTCTGAGAAGGAAAATATATCTATTAAACAAAGAGCAGATGTAGTTTCAAACATCTGACAAAAATGAGTTTTAAGACAAGTCCTCTATGCAACAATTAAAACATAACCAACAGAATTTTATGAAATGTTCATCTGTAGTATTACATTATATTAATAAATATGAAAAAAAAAATCAAAAAAAGATATATAATAAATGTTATTCTGTAAAGCAGCCAAACTTCTTTCATAAATATATATGCTTCAATTACGTGTGTATGATAAGTCATAAGGTAGACGTTGATGATCTCCTAACATCAAGTCACAATAAAACAAAGAAAATGACCTTGTCATTAAATGTAGTGAGTTAACTAAAGATTTTAAAGACTTACGATGTGCTGAGCAAAGGGGGAGTGTAAGTCGGAATGTAGTCCAGATGGGCCCTCACGTCAAACCTGTCAATCATGTTGCTGGCGTCTCCTTGCCATGGCATCCTTTAAAAAAAACAAACACAAATAAAAACAAAGAATAGAAAAGTTAACCTCCAGCAAAAACTTCCAATTTTACTGATATTATTTCAAAGAAACAGCAAACAGGTTCATCGTTACATCTGTTTCAACGCAGCGTTGTCAGGGTCGACCCTAAACTATTGTGTCTGAGGTTCCTCTAAAAGCTGCTAACGTTTGTAAATTAGGATGTTTTAATAACAATTTGACGACGAAAAAAAACTTATTTTAATGTCAAAATAAGGTGAACTTTGTCATGTTAAGCTCTTGTCGTATTTGCTGTAAGTTTTGTTAACTAACACTGAATGAACTGCTGACTTGTCTGCTGAAAATACAGTTTCTTTTTGTTTGTTTTTTTACAGCTTTTCTGACAACTCTGACAATAAAAACTGCTAAAACTTTTTCGCGCAATAGGAACCTTTAAAATAAAGGAGTGTTTTTATTAGTACAAACTCTTAATTCTCCTATATATTACAGTGATTGCAATAACTGATTGGAATTTGTGTTGTTTTCAACCAGCTAATTACTGGTCAGAGCCAATCGGGTGTAAAGTCATCTTATTCCAGTCACCTGTTCATTTCTTTGGCCACTACAATGGCTCTAAAAGTGGCTAAAACTGATATACAGAACTGATGTACTATGATAACAAATACCAGTCTTAGAGGTCTTAGAGTGGTTTTTATAACAAATATTTGAACTGCATTTTCACAGAATGACATTACAAGAAGTACAAATATGCTGTATGGCCATTCTTTTAATTAGGTTAACAAAAAGTGTTTGATTGTTATCTTAAAAGCTAAAAACTAAATAAACTGTTGGATGTTTAAAATTCTCCTATGGCAGATATTTAACAAAAAAAAAAAAAAGTTTGTTTTTTGAGTTTAAATCATGTAATAATTTGTGGCTCTAAATGGCTTTTACTTAGCTGGACTCATGGCTCTTTGGACAGGAAAGGTTACAGACCCCTGCAGTGAGTTTCCCTTACATGTTTGCAGGACTTTCTGCAGCGAGCGCCACCGCCGGGTCCAGGTGGATCTTGTAGGATCGGCCGTGAACTTGTAGAAACTGGGCAGGATCTTTTTTCTGTCAGGACAAGATGAGAGCTAGATGAACACAGCAACCTGCTTTAATAAATATAAATAAATAAAACTAAACCCCTCTTCAAACCCAGGTGTTGAATTTAAAGGTTTTTGTAAAAATGCCTCATAGTTTTTTTTTTATTATTTATTTACTGTTTAATGGTGTTTAATGCTAATGTTTGAGCATAAAAACATATTTACACCGTTAAATTAATCGCGCTTGCAATGATCAGCAGAACAATAAAATTCCTCACTATCTTCTCGTAGTACTCGCGGCGGCGCTCGCCTCGGCGCTTGTAGTCGACCATCATGCCACGAAGCTTGCGCTCGTGTTTGCGGGCCTCCTGCCACATGACGGCGCCGCTGGGGGTGGGGGCGCGGCGGGGCACGGCTGCTGCAATGGGGAAAAGACACAAGACAAACACGGGAAAACAAAAGTAACGTTTGAGTATTTGAGATTTACTAGTGTGTCCATTTTGTCTCAAGTCTTTCATCCAGACCTTCTACTTGCAGCAAAACAGGGCTGAACATTTCATTGCAGCTAAAATGAACACTACATTTTTTGCTCTAGTTTTATTTAACAAGAGTAAGACATTATCATTTCCTCTTATGCAGCCAAACAGAAGGAAAGAAAGAGTTGAAGCTAGTGCATCGGTCCATGGATGTAAGAATATATATTTGCTCCCAAAGCTAAATTCATGTTTCTATTAGACAGTGTCATGACAAATTAAAATTGAGACAATTCATATCAATAACCTGGACACAGACATTAGGGTTTAGCTATATAAGAGAAAAAAATATACAAGAGGCTGTTATCTATTATTTAACATTTAATTTAGGGACATTTTTACATGAGAGAAGTGTCTTTATTTGTTACTTCTTGTTGGATTTTAATAATTAAAAATAATAATCTGTTAAAATATTACAGATCCAAAATAAATAAACCAGTGACCTCTGTAATAAGGGTGCAAAAATACATTTTACTCCATAAACTGGGATAGCATAATAGTAGAGTCTAGATACAAGTGCTACAATCCAGACTTTGAATATTACTAAACAAACGAACCTATAGCTCACTAGATTACATAGGAAACCTTAAGGTTTGAAAGTAAAATCAGAAAACATTGTTTGCCATTTAAAAAACAAATTAGGGTTCTATTTTGGTTATTTTGGTCTTTTTTAATCTACACATGGGTGACACGAGTGAACAAATCTCAGCTGGATTTACCACTGGACTTTCCCTGGGTCCCTCTTAACATATCAATGAGTTTTAATCTAAACTGTTCAGCTGTGATTCTGGTTCAGGGTCACTGTCCTTCTGGATAGTGAACCTCCTCCCCACCATGCTTAAGCACATTTCTGTAACAATACAATCAAAGTGTTGTATGTGAACAGAGCTTAGGGAAAGAAACAGATAAAAGTACATAGCAGTGGTATTAGGAAGGCAGTTTGAGAAAAGATGGACTAAAAACTTAAAGTCAAGGTAAATATTTTGGTAAATTGGAAAAAGGTGGCTTGCCCCCTTCAGGTTGGAGGGAAGTTCAGAAAGTTCAGAAACTTGGGAGCCCTGTTAACAAGCAAGGGGAAAACAGAGCAGTGGATCGATAGAAGGATCCGTGCAGCTGCTGCTATAATGCAGACTCTGTACTGGTCTGATGTGGTAAAGAGAGCTGACCAAAATAGAAAAGCTCTCGATCTACTAGTCAGTCTACATTTCTACCCTCACCCATGAAATCTGGATCATGACCACAAGAACAAAATCGTGGATACAAGCTGAAATGAGCTCTCTCCACAGGGTGGCGGGGCACTCTGTCATCAGGGGGAGAATCAGACTAGAGCAGCTTGTTCTCCAGTTTGAGAGGAATCTGCTTCTGTGGCTCCGACATATTTATCGGACGTCCCCGGTCCTCGTACATGAGGGAGAGAATATGGCTGACCTGGAAACACCTCAGACTTCCACCAGCAGAGCTGGAGGAGAGGGGAGTCTGCTAAGACTGCTGCCCCTGCGACCCGATCCCAGATAACAGCGAACAATTTAAACAGAACTTACAAAGGCAGCAAATAGTTTTCAAACCTTGATTTAAAGTAATGTGGGTTATCAGTATGTTAAGGATTCGTAGTTTATTCCAGATTAGTGTAGCAAAAGAACTAAAAGCTGAATCTCCATGTTTGGATTTGGACTTGAGCAGGAAGACCAGAGAGGTCTTAGTGGTTGTGTTAGCATTATTCAGGTGTAAACACTTTTCCTTTACAGTGAAAACAAGTCTGTAATGTATTCTTCAAGTCATTCAGGGATTTATAGACTAAGAGAAATATTTTACAGCCTATTCTCTGCGATATGGGGAGCCAGTGCAATGATTTTAGAACTAGGGTGATGTGATCAGCTTCAGTAGGCAGGCCTGCAAAGACACTATCTTCTAGCCAACAGCTATGGCCCAATTCCAGCTTCACTTTCCGTGTTCAAGAAAAGCATCCCAGTAGCACCACCGTGTTTCACTGTTGGGGTGGTGGGCTCATAGTTACGAGGTGTAATAATTTAGAACAACATAAAGCGACTTAAATTCTGACCAAAAAGTTTAAGTTCATTTCTCATCCAAGGAGACCTGTCTTTCAAGTGTCTGATGTCTTTCTAACATGGATAGCAACTGCTCAACTGTTATATATTCATGCGCTGACAGAGCTAATCCAGAACGCTAAGGTTTATTTAATTTTAAGTAATTTCAACATTACGTGTTTCTACCTTGCATTGGGGCGGAATCTTGTGGTTTAAATTTCAATTAGTCATTAAACAAACGGGCCTGTCTGAATGCGCACCAAACTCAGGCCTGCTCACTGTTAGCATCAGAGCTACATTAGCTCTGCAAAAACGATTGGAACGGTGTCTGTCTCACAGCTCAACGACACACAAAATCCACCATATAAAACCCCCAGTGCTAACCTAGCATAGTCTGCATTTACAGCATGTACCTGTTTATAGTGTCCACCAAAACGAACTGGGGTTAATCTCCGCAGCAGAATGTCACCACACGCCTCCTTCTTAAAATTCCTCCTTCACCGAGCTCGGCCTGTAGAGGGCGCTGCATGCTCAATTTCCGGCATTTCACCGACTGGAGAGAGCAGTGGACACTTATTCAAAAAACTTGATAAATGCACTATAAATACCAAATGTATTGTGTCGCGTAACCAACCAATCGGGTTTTAAAATCACTTCCATGGGTTGCTTGTGTACAAATTGGACAAATATAAATTAAGAATATAGATCTCATCCAAGTGGCCCGTTTTAGCTTGTTTTTGATGTATGCATGGTAGCACTCAAGAACTGGACCTGCAGTCCTGGCTTAATGGTGAAAATTTATACATGAAGATTATCGCACCTTTTTTCTGAAATTTAGTTTACTTTTTTCTTAAATTGTTAATTGTTCATCATATGTGCTAAACTTTTGAAAGCTCTAATACTTTAATTTATATTTTGCCTCAAAAACAAAGGCATTGGAGTTAGTTTTTTGTTGTTGTTGTTGTTGTTTGCCATTTACCGTTTTCAGAATCCTCCCTTTTCATTAATCGTTTGTAAATCCTGGTCCTTTTACTCTCCTAAGTTGTTCAATCTTTTTTCTTTTCTTTTTTTTTTTTTTACCAAACCATTTACCAGCTTAAACGGGTTATGTAACAAAACAAGTTAGCATTTAGTTAGACCAAAAAAGGAAAGGGTTTGAAAATCCACTCGACTGTTTATATAAATGTTCTGTTTAATTTGTTATAATGAATAGAGATGTCCTTTTTAAAATTTGTCAATAGTTTCTTCCTTACTTTCTGCAGGAACTGCTGTATTGAATTCTTTTTCAAATCGTATAATTATTAAACCCTTAATCTAATCTGATAAAAATATTTGCAACATAAAAGAGAACATTTTTCACTCGCGAAGCACGTATGAGCGGTCTTTGAAAGAGTATGTACTTTTTCTCGCCAGTAGGTGTCACTGTAAGACAAGATTATAAACTCTGAACCTACTCTCGCCATAAATGAAAGGTTAGTGTGAAATACAGTTTACGTAGCTAAAATAAACATAAAGGCGCCTTCTATAATTCTTCTTTGCATCAAGCTAGATAAACAAAATGTTCAATTTTCCACCACTTTTTCTATTGCTGCATTGTATAAATGGGCTTTGTGTTGAGAAATACTACTCGAGCTTTTGATTTAACTTGATGTAAGTGGCTTATTAAAGACTCTGTTGAATCTGTTGGTTTTAAGGAGGGAAAAATAGATTATTAAAAGACAAATAAATAAATCAGCATGACTGGCAATCCAATCTGAAAATGAAGCATTAGTTTCACCCCTGGAGTTTATGGGATAATATAGACAGACTGTTGGTAACTGTGTGTTATAAAAGCTCTTTAGTTGCTGAGTTGGTACCCAATGTAAACTTACTTATCAGCAAACTGGGGTCTGACATCCTGTGCTGCACAGCAGGTGAAGAGAAAATCTCTTACATACCATATCTGTATGTGTGTATGCGTAGACTCTGTTTCCTACATTTCCTGCAGTCTGGCATGGTGACAGGAAGCCTGTTTTCATTTCCAGCCTGCTGCTATTTGCTCAGGACCTAGGTCACGCTTGTGACATTCATTTTGCCTTTAACTGTTGCTTGCTCTGCCCCTACTATCCACACCTTTCCTTTCACACATAGCCCCGTTTCCTACTTCTCAATCATTTCAAGAGGATTTGATGGACAGTCATATGAGATGGTGATATTTACATGTTTCGGGTAAATACTTGTTTTAGATGGATTAAAATAAATCATTGTTT
This sequence comes from Jordanella pulchra, assembly GCA_034780135.1. Classification (NCBI taxonomy): domain Eukaryota; kingdom Metazoa; phylum Chordata; class Actinopteri; order Cyprinodontiformes; family Cyprinodontidae; genus Jordanella; species Jordanella pulchra. The sequence goes on along the minus strand of JAUZNJ010029446.1, from coordinate 3,644 downwards.
GCAGCATATAAATGTATATAAATATTAAACATTATCATTCAGAACGATTAAAAAAATCTCTGTTAATAAAAAAATGTTTTGAAAAAAAAACAAAAACATTAGTGTAATGCCTGCTGGTAATCCTTTATGCTACCAGCTTTTTTTCCTGAGATGTTCAGAGTGGAAAATTATTTGGTTTCTGGTGAACCATTCCTATTTTGATTTGGCAATGGGTTTTGAATTGTTACTAATTTAATTATCCCAGTGAGGTGTTTTTACCTCTCAGAGTTTTTTCTAATTGCTCTTTATAATATCCAGATTTTTCAAGGTTTAGAAGCCTATGAATGTGAGAAGGTTTCGAGTTCCTTTAAAAGATGAAACACCCAGCATCATGTATCTTTCACCATACCAAACACCCTTTGTTTTCCATCAAACCAATTTGGGGTCTATGCTATCCATTATGTCAGTTAAGGTCCCTATAGAGTTTATACAATGCCACATAATCATTTTTGTGATTGTAGGACAAAAAATACCATTTTCTTTCTACCAGCAGGCACTGGGATATTGTCGAAACGTTGCTCTGGAGACTTTGTGATCCCAGTACACCAGTGCTTAGCTCCGGGTAACGGTGAGCTTTTTGTTGTTGTTCAGGTAAGTGGATAAACTTTTCTATAAATCACATATATGTATTGGATATAGTGATGTACATCAGTGCCTTTTTACACACAAAGCACATGCTAATGGTTGGGGAACAAGTGGGAAAAAGCTGCAAACTAAAGCGGTATGTAAAGTAGATGAGCTTAAGTCGCTGGGGTAAATTTCCCGCAAAAAAAACGAGAGGTGAAGATAAGAGAGCAGGCAGGGTGGATTGGAAGAAGGTGAGGATCAGAAGTGATAGCTGCAATAATCAAAGGAAACATTTACAAGACTAAGGTCAGGCCTGCTGAGATGTAGGAACAATAAGAGACAAGGCGGATCTGGTTTGGAAATGTTTGAAGCAGTGGTCTGAAATCTTTTTAATTCAAAGAGCCATTTTACCCTGTTCCCAGCTTAATAAAAGTATTTTAGAGCCACATATATTACATGACCTTTAAGTAAATTAAAACCTATCATTTTTGTACAATATCTACCATAGGAAATCTGTTGTATTGTATTGTATTGTATATGTTGTATAGTTTTTCATCCATTAATACCAAGTGTATCATATCTGAGTTTTTGAATCCACTTCATCAGTGAGAAAGTTTTGTTTTTGAAAATCCTTATTTATACAATCAGTCATTTACTGAGCAGAAAACCTGTTAAAAAAATTCCCAATGAAATGCACAATGGATCACAAATGATAGAAATAACTTAAACTATTAAAATAATCTATGTTTTTTATGTTTTGTGATAACTCTAGTTTCAGACATTTAAAAGTACATTTTTATAAAAATTATTAAATGGGCTTTACAGGGTTAAAATGAAGACAAAACTTCAAAGTTTTCTTAAGAGAAAACAGATTATCTTCCATTGGATATTAATGTATTCATTTGGATAATAATTTCCAAGCTAATGAAAAAAAAATATAGATTTAAAGAAATAATTCTGGTTCTTTAATGCCATTCTGTTTTGAAAGTTAAATTACAATATACTTGAAAAAATAACTTTATCTTAAAAGAATATTATTTGTTACTATATTTTAAGACATTGTTTCTTTACCATTTAAAGCCGCTATTATGATCCACTGTAGAGGGTCCACAGTGCCACTTGTGGCCCAGGAGCCACAAGTTGCAGGTCCCTGGTTTAGAGGAACATAAAGGATGCTGACTATGTAGCTGCTAGCGAGAAGGAAATGAGACGGATCACAGAGATGAGGGTATGTATTGAATATACTGATATGCTGAGGGTTAGAGTGACAGAAGAGGATGGGAAAGATAAAGTGAATAAAAAGAGATGACCTACTGTAGTGTCCTCTGAAAGGAGCAGTCAAAAACATGAAGGAAATGCGTGGAGCTGGAGCTGAATTTATACGATTGTTAAGAGTTATCCTTGCCTGGACCTCTTAATGACACACTAGTGCTACACATCTTATAGAGACGCTGAAAACCTCTAGCTCTTAAGATGCAAAAGAAGCTGGTAAATGCACTTTTATTGGCAATCCACGTGTGCTGATCATCCTGAACGGAAAGTAAAAAGGGACAGAGTGAAGTAATACAGCGATACCTCCATACTGAACAACAGTACAAAAACAGCATCAATATTTACAATATATCCATGTACAAAAAAAGCTATTTTACACACAGATATGAGTAGAAAAAAATCATACATCTTTGACAAACTGCAGTATTACAGAAACAAAACAGGCAACAGTGTGTGGTTTAAAAATCATGGCTTTAAAGCCTTTTCTTTGGAGGCATTCACTCCCTTTTGACAAGTAGATCATCTTTGTTTTATTGTGTTTAAGTAAGTTTCTGCCCTTTTTTTTCTCCTCTCATACGCTCATAATTTACACTCTTTCATTCAGTCACAGGCGCTCTCACAAACACTCATCAACACAAATATTACCAAGTGCTAAACAGGGATTGATTCAGATCCTAAATGATGTTCTGCACACCTGTCAGATGGTGTAATGGAGGCACTCAAAGGTAGATCTTTAAATGTTCAGATTTCAGTCAAGCCTCACAAACTTCTTTTTTTTGTTTTGCCACCAAATGATCCCCAAAGATGTTATAATGAGAAAGATTTCTGATCCTTCATTTAGCAGCATTTCTTCTTCAAGAATCATCTGAGAGCCGTTTTAGTTTATAAAGGTCAAACGTCTCCCCAGTCTGCATAACTGCCGTGTTGGAATCATTGCAAATCATGGGAAAGTAGTCCTGTTAACAAAAAAAGTGCTACAAACTCGAAACAGAATTCCAGGACATGGTCAAACCTCCAGCTCCTGATTGTCTGTGCAGTGAAAACGATTCAGCTTCTCTCTTTCTCTGTTTGAAATGTCCATTTTGGGGGCATGAGCTGGTTTTAAAGCCGGGGAAGGGTGCGATGGTGCCGGGGAAGGCGGCATGGTTAGTTCAATCTCCTCGCAGCAATGTGAGATGGAGGCTGGAGGATGAGGCTGAGGAGCAGCCGGAGGCAGGCTGGACCCAGGGGGACGCTCCACATTTCTGATCAGGTTGACAAATTCTCTCTGGTTATTAATGCCTTCCTCCTGCGGGACAGACTGCTGCTTTTTCCTCTTCCGATGGAGGCGAGAGAGGACTACTGTGCAGACCACACAGCAGCATATAGTCACCAGAGCCAAGATTCCCACGAGGATCATGTAGAGGCTGAGACCACTGTGTGCTGTGTCGGACATAGTGCCTTCAGAGGAGCAGCAGAGGTCAGAACATGCTGAAATTCTGTTTTTTGACAAAAGACACAAACAACATCTGTCTCACCTTGACAATCTTGTCCAACGCATGGATTTCTGAGGCTCACACACTCGTTGCCATAATAACCATCAGGACATGCACACAAAGATCTTCCCTCTGAACTGTGGCACTGCACCCCCTGCTGGCAGGGGTTAGGATTGCAAGGATCCTTTTCGATCTGCAATAACAAAAAGTAAAGCTTTTATCTATCTATCTATCTATCTATCTATCTATCTATCTATCTATCTATCTATCTATCTATCTATCTATCTATCT
>JAUZNJ010029445.1:0-14130 GCA_034780135.1 Jordanella pulchra | reverse complement strand
AGTCCCCCCCCCCCCCCCCCCGACACACACACACAGACACACACACACACAGAGTAAAATACCATTTTCTTTTGGTTTTTTTTTGCAAATGATAGAGTCAAGACCATCTGCAGGAACAACAACAACAATGCTGCAGGAAACAAAGAAACAGGGAAAAAATGCAAGTGGACTGACACACTGTACAATGTCTGAGGCATTGCCTGTATGTTATGTAGATAGTGATAAATTACTTTGTTGTGTGATAAGAGTGTACATTTGTTTTAAAATTTACAATTTCTATTTGCATATTAAATTATAAGGTTATATTTATAAAAACATATTTGTGAGATACTATAATGTTTTGTAAATACAGTAGCTGTACAAAAAAACGTCTGAAGTAATGCCTGCATTTTATGCACCACAAATCATAAATTATTTTTTCCTTGGTGGAATGAAATAAAAAGTCCCCCCTCATATTTGAATGTACACTTAACCAAAACTATTGAACATCAACACAAATTTACTAATATTATCATACATTTGAACTTAATGTTTATTGGGAAACCTGCACACGCCGAGGCACGGCACCATTCCTTTAAAACATAAGTTGACAAAAGAAGAAGCAACTATAAGCCTACTTCAGTAGATGAGGGAAGGCATGGTGTTTTTCCGCTGTACGCTGTCTAATTAATTCCTCTGCAGCCAGAAGCCAGGCCGCGCTGCTGAGAGCCGCTATATACTGTATATGGAATGAAAGTTGGCCTGAAAGAATCATAGGTAATGTAGTTTCAAAAGAAGACTTCAGGCTAATTCACAGATTTTGGCTTGTTAAGGCTGTCACAGATTTCTTTAAAAAAATGAATTAATTTGTGTTAATTTAGAATTAACAAATCATTAATTAACCTAATCAATGTATAAATAAAAACATTGTGGTGGTCGTTTAAGTGACCAGACTTGGAGATGTCTCTGCTTTTTGGCCATTGGAAATGGGTAACAGAACAGGACAACTAGATGGAGTTGGGAGGAAGAGAGTGGGGGGAGCAGAGAAGCTCAGACAGAAAAAGGACATAACTTAATGCATGACTGAAAAATTCTTTACAAATTCCTCATCCTTATGCGTTTTCCCCACTGCCCATCCTTTGTCTGGCGTAGCATTATTTTTTTTAAAAGTTTGAGGAACAGCGGGTACAGACCCTTCGAATTGATATAACTGGAATAAAAGAGTTATGGTTTGTACACATAAAATAAAAAAATTCCCCATAAAACATACATTTCTGGCCACAAAATACTATTGGGTGGCTGAGAAAAATAATGCGTGTATGAAATATAAAATTGTGCACATTAAATATATTTGATGTGCACACAAAATCCTGACACATGTCCATGGCATATTTAATGGCAAGAACAGTGGTATAACATGACTTGTAGCAGCAACAGATCCAGATAACCAGTGTGGGAGACTTAATGGGGCTCTTGATTTGCTAAGGCCTCCATACATGGGTCGTTTACGCTAACCACTGCGCCACCTGCATGCCCATAAATGAACATTTTTGTCTTGTAAAGCATATCGAAATTTATGATATATACATTAATGTAATTAGCAAGATTGTAGGTCAGGTAGACAAAAAAAAAGTACTGAATCATTGTGTACTGTGAATAAAAATAGTGTAGGTTTGTTTGATTAGTTCCTTGAGATATGGGCATAAAAAAAAATACTTACTGGTCAGTTGGAGAATTTCCAGTGTGGGAATGTCATTTTATTTTTTGTGGAATGGAACCTTTTTAGAACGTTTTTGTTTTCACCATTAATGTTTCAATCTAATTCATATCCAGTCTGTTTGCTCTTTTTGTGGAGGAAAATATTTATTGCTTAATGTTTTGTGGCAGGATGCTTAATTTTAAACCATGACTTGACCTCCAAAACATACATTTTATTAATGGAATAAGAGTAAAGTTTAAACTTATTTTTTATCTGTGCATTTAAAGATAACTGCATTAATTTATTTTGTTCCTTCTATTTTATCTGTAGATTCTTTATTCTTCTTTCATTTGTTTTCATTTGAGATGCTTTACTTTTTTTAATCTGAAATACGTTTATGGTCATGTTTTTTTTTCTGAGGTTATTTGGGCTGCTGTTTTTAAATGATCAGTTTCTTAAAATAATTTTATTTTTCAGGTTTGCAAGCTTTTGTTTTCATATGTATCATACAAAAGTGAAAGGTTTAATTGTAACATGAGCAAGCGTTAAATTTTTTAGACATTTTATTCATTTTTTTAATTATATTTTTTACTGAGGAAAAATTCAATTTTGTTTCACCAACATTTTGTACCTGGGAAGAGTGCTCTAATATCTCTGCTAGAGCATGAATAAATGGTAAACACCCTGTATGCATCAGATATGCTTGAAACAATAATGATAACAGCATGTTATCGCAACCCGAAACTCACTTACAATTCAGATTTTGAATAAAATAGTTGAAGTAGTGTAAACATGTTTTTCTAGAAATTATGGTTTTAAAAATTGTGCATATTTGAAATTTTCTTTTTAAAAATGTATGTTTAAATAACAACAAAAACATCAAAAGTCAACTAACATTAATAGAAAAAAGAAGAAAAAGACTTATAGTTTTAATTTTCTAAAGTTAAAAAATTGGTATCGAAAACCTCCCATGTGAATTGGAGTAAAACAGTTCTTTTTTGCAACATATGTGGTCTTATCTTCCCCCCTTTCTCTCACTTCAGCCTTAGAAGCAGACAGCTGCCAGCCTTCATTCCCCCCTCCGTTGGATATTTCCTCCAGTTGAAAGGGGGTTTTTCTTCACCACTACTGCCAAGTGCTGTTGAGAAGGTATTTCTAGGATTCTGCAACTCATCTTGACCCACGTATTGTTTTAATGTGGTACATTTTCCCCAGCTCTAAATGTAAATCTAAAATGACAAACATCATATATTTTGCTTTATTATCCTGCACAATGGTAAATGTACAAGCAATTACATTTACTATGTCTATTAAAACAGTAAGCATGAAAGTGGAAGTTTTGGAAGTTTCCCTTTTTGTTTACTCTTCTTTTCTTGGCCTGGAACCATCAGAGGGAGTTGGAGTAACTCTAGTTGTTGAATTTCTCAACAACAAACATAACTATGCTGTGAAATGGTGAAATATGAAATTATCTGATTTTCAAAAATAAATCTTTGCCAAGCTGGATATTGTTTTTATGGTCGTCATTGCTGTTGATGAAAACAAAAAAAATTGTGAAATAATGTAATTGACTAGAACACAATTTAGGTTGTAAACATGATTAGAATATGATTAAGAATGGGTGCGACTGTTGTACACAGAATTATTACAACAAAAGCATGTTTGCTAAATCCACTTTGGGGAATAAAATGATTGAGTAATACTGGGGTCCACTACCCCTGTACCCCCTCACGCCTAGTCTTCCTGCCGTGCTTATAGGCACCTCTTGTCCTGCCCGGATCACCTACTCCTCATCCACATTAATTGGCTGTCAAAAATGTGCTGAATTAACGGATTAATGAGCGTGGATTTGAATCCTAAGTTTGGTAAAGGGGGGATGTTTCCCTGCCATTGCGCAGGCTTTCCCTGCCTCCCTGCTCGTGTTCGCGGGCGTGTTACAGATATGCATCCAGGACATTTGAGTGGATTGCATTTCATTAGTTTGATTTGAGCGGACAGCACTAAGCTGCTGAGGGCTCTGCACTGACAGCTAATTACAGGAATCAGCCTTGTCCACTGATAGAGAACAATGGGCTTGGATGAGCCCACCTCGCCAGGGGGACCGGCCCTGCTTATATCCTGAGCATTTGGCTCTCATACAGTCCCCAGTATGGAGAACCATTACTTGTGTTTAAGCCGATGGAAAGCCTAATTGAGTGCTACCTTCTTCTTTAACTAACCTAAGTCTTTAGTTAAAATACAAACAGAAATGGGGGAAAAGAGCAGATTAATACCCACCCTAGCCAGTCTGGATGCAACCCCCTGTCACATCTTCACATTCTAAACCCTTCTTCGTCCCTTTCTCTGCTCTCGATCAAGGTTTCCTCCAACTTTCAGCACGCTCCACAGACCGGCTGGTCAGCTGCATGCATGCCCTGAACTGTCCGCTTCTGTAACTCCATCTATCTTGAAATCATCATCATTAAAACACGCTATATGCTCAAGTGAACGCTATACTGAATAAAAGAGAATTAAATGGATTAGCACAAATGTCAGTAAATTCAGCGACGCATTAACTTGCAACATTCTGAATAGTAGTTTGCTTTCAGGCAACGGGATTAGTTGTAGTCCTCCTTCCCTTTCCTTCATGTTGTTTTGTCAGCACTCATTTTTTCTTTTTTTCTGTGGACCAGCCAATAAAGTTCTTTCAATTTGATCTGTAATGTTCACTTTGTTGGTTGTAAAAACTAAAACTCTTCCAATCCTTTGGTTCTTATGAGGTTTAATATATATTGTAAAGGAAGTTTTAAATTGAATATCTGTCTAGTTTGTGCTCCTCTGTCTCATTTGGGAAGCACTGTTATGGCCAGTGGCGAATGGCCAGGTGCGCTGACACAGACTATTATTTTTAGAGTGAGCACCACCATCTCTCTGCTTTTTGTGCCATTTTCAGGTCAGGCCTTTAGGTCATTTTCTCTCACAGATTCTACCAGTCTATTTTCTGGTAGGCTGATGGAAGGTAATGACTGAGCGGCTGATGGTGGTGCAGGCGGTACATGCATGTGACCATGTCATTTTAGCTCAGTGACAGGGCCTGCTGTGGCTGCCGTCTGCCAGGGGGAGTGCCAAGGATGAGGTGGGACCCTGTGCCTGGTCTGAGGGGTCAACATGAGGTGGGCCCCTGACTGACAGGACACTGGGGTTTGTTAAGGAGATTTGTCCCCACTGTGGATCTGCTGTCGGCCTGGTTGTGGCACTTGTGTCAATTTGCACCCCACGCATGTCGCTAGTCTGGCTGACAGGTGAGCAGTGGTATGGCGTCCTGTCTGCCTAATTGTACCCCGCAGTCCTGCCTGTGTGTGGGCGCGGAGAGAAAGGCTAAGGCCCAGGCCTGTTAGCGCCCTGCTTGCCCTTGGCAGCTAGGCCTAGAACAGCCTCTTCAGCATGTAAGTAATTCAAGGTGAGGGCCTGTCGCTCAGTCAGCTGGTTGTCTACTAGTAGCAGACCATGACTGACATGCTGCTCTCCATAATGCCTTACAAATCTGGTGCTTCTCATGTGGATGAATCCATGTGCAAATTCCCAAAGAATCACACAAGCATACAAGAAATTCAAAATCAAAATACAATATAAAAAGGTATCGAATGTACCTTATTATCTTGCATTGTTCATGACTTAGGGAATCAAAACCTTTTTATGCAAAGGCAAGTCAGGGGCTTTTGTGCAGACCAGGTGTTTTTATTTTAAAAAATAAGTAGATGATTAAACTAGACTGAATTGTATTTACACAAATGCATTCCATAAAAAACCTAAATGTATTTGCTAAATAAAACCCTTCAAAAAGCTAATGATTATTATCATTATTAGTGGAGTTATATTAGTTGGTGTTATTGTAGTATCCTGAAAAACAATCAATTTCTTTATGATGTGAGTAGGAGGGCTGAAGGGCTCTGTGTCTGTGTGAGGAGGGTGTTCTGTTGGGGAAGTGTGCCATTTCCTGGCATGAAGGCCTCAGTGCCAGCTGTGTGGGGCTGGTGCTGCTTCCTGGGGGCAGATGCCTGCAGTTCTGCCTCCATGATCCCAGCTCCGTTTCTGCACCAGCCCCTGCAGTCTGCTTCACGCCTCCAGGGGTGTGGAGAAGGGGTGGGGGTGGGAGAAAACACACACACACACCTCAGATGAGCTTGCATTCACACAATCACAGAGAGCACTTGCAAGTACAAGTGCAATTACATGCGCACGCACACACACACACACACACACACTCACACACACACACACACACACACCTCTCAGGCTCCTGAGCATTAATTAGCCAGCCTACAAGTCTGGTGCACCATAGTCTACCTCCATCACATGCTGGAAAAACAGGCAGAGGACAGAGAGACACAGCTCATCAGAAATTTCGGAAAAACTGGAGGCTGTGGCTAGAGACGATACTAGAGGAGTTGCCAGTCACTTTTCTGCTTCTGAAAATACGTTTTTCTTGACCCTCAACCAGCTTGTCCCCTTCTTTCATCAGCCATTCCTCTTTCTCCCCTGATGCTCCTACAGCACCCCTTTTCCACTACCACACTGGCATCTAGAGGCCCGGTGGGGTACTTCAGGTTTAGAGCTGCTGTTTCACATTTATAAAATGAAGGCCAAACTGTTGTGTTGAAATAGTGGTCATCAAATTTAGGTCATATCCTTCTGAGACCCAAAACATTGGTTTGTGTCCACTATAGTGGACATGTCGACAACTCATAATCTTAAATACTATTTCTTAACACTTCATTAATTCCTACTGCTCTCTTTAGAGGGCATCCTTGTCTTTCCAGTGATGTGACATCTGATAGGTTTGCAGTACAAAACAACAATCATAATCAAAATGGCTGGTTCGCTCTCTCTTTCTTTTTTTTTCTCTTCAAACAGTGAAATGATTTCACTTTTAAAATAAAAGACCGCCAGGATAATTTTAGGGTTGTCAATGACTACACTTTGCTGTAAGAAACAGATCTGAAGCTGAAAGGTTTTTTTTCATGATAGTGGACTGAGATTAAGATATAGAACAGTCAGATGAACAAAAAGATGAGTAAGACCAATAACATTTGATAGGGGAAAATGGTAAAGCTGAGAGGATGAAGATTTAAAAAAACAGGATGAGGAGACAGATTCTGAGCCAAAAAGAAAGCAGGAACTTTGAAATGCTCTGTGGGCCAGGACCAAAATGTATGAATTCTTCAAGTCACTCATACTACAAAATTTGTCTTTTTTCTATAAACATAACAGCTTCAAACCTGTGCTTTCTAAGCTTCCTGTTTATCAAAATGAGTCTAAATTCTGTTAAAAATTCAGTGCAATCTAATCCATTAAACTAGACTGAATTGTATTTACACAAAATGCATTCCATAAAAAACCTAAATGTATTTGCTATTAATGAAAAAAAATCTATGAAGATTTCACTATTTTTGCTTAATGTTACTAAACAGGAAATCAAGATTAGGGTTAGGGTAAGATTAGGGTTATTGTCAATGGAATATTAGTACACATAGCATTTCTTGATTATCCCTTGAGCCAAAATATTAACAGAAATGGCCATTATTAGCCATAAAATGACAATTAATTGCTTAAACAGGGTGAGAAACAAACTCTAAGATTTTCACTAATCTGAATGTAACTGAGGAGACAAAGAAGTCAGACATTCTTTGGAGTGTAGGATCATTGCCTCATCCAGTGTTGATGATATTTGGCAAGGTTGTTTCACCATTTAAAGCGGGGCTTGACTTTAACTTTTTTGTGCACCAGGTGTAACTAATAGCTTTAAAAGTTATAGCCCCTCAGCATTTTCATTGTTGCTGGAAAATTATGCTTAATATGGTTAAAGCTGCTGTGCTAAAGTTTACTTAAATCTGTGGAACTGTTAATTACTAGCGCACACTTGTATCAAAACTACATAGAATGTGAAAGAAAACAAGTCTTTATCAATTATTATGCTCTGTGTAAAGCTTATTTTATAGGAAAATGTGGTAATAACAAGTGTGGTTCCTTATCACATAGTATAAGTGGTGCAGTAAAGCAGGAGATTAAGCTAAAATATAAAAACTAAACTGGAATAAGATGACCAAATTTAAGATGTTTCTTCTCTATGACTAAGGGAAAAAAAGATGACCAAAAGTTATTTATCTTTTGTTGAAGTGTGAGGCTTTCTTTGGTGAAAATTGTTCTAAAATCAGAACAAGTGTTTCCTTCATTTAAGTTTTAAATGCAACCTTAAATCATCCCTTTGCCCAAGTTAATGTGGCAAGGTGCACACTACAGAGGGCCCGGGTGGGATTTGATTCCAAGACTCCCGGGTGAAAGTCACACGTGCTGACCAGTCTGTCAAAGGGATATCCCCTTGGCCAAGTAGCCAAGGCACATAATCAGTTGGAGGCACAGTGACAGAACCCCACACTGTCACATTATATAATCAAAATGAGAATATATGTTAAGAAAAAAAACCTAAGCTGTTCATTTAGATCTAAATAGATAGAAAATCTAATCAAAGGGATTAGATGACACTTTTTGGGGGGTTTTCAGGAGGATATTATATTTTCTATAAATTATAGATAGGATTCACCTAAACCACAAAATTTATACATAGGCCTATAAGGAAAATAAAACATAAAGGATTTCTGTTGAGACTCCAAGCTCTAAAGTTTCTGTTCAGTCTATTTATAGCACAAATTTACCAAATGTCATCTCAAGGCCATTTACAAAGAAATCTAATCAAAACAATTCAATCGGTTAAAAGTTTCTCTTAGGAAAACCAGCTGAATGCATCAAGTTATGGACTTTTCAGGATATGCTCCTGCTGGATAAGCATGTGACAATTGTACAGATACGCAATGCACAGGGAAAAAGAAAAACATAAAAAAAATATATACTATTTGAAGAAAATATGCAAGAAGAAATGTAGTAAGTAAGGTGCATATAATGTAAAGTAGAGCTTGTGCAACTGAAAAAAAAACTGAAAAATAAGTAAAAATTTGCATGCATTTACCCTTAATTCGAGGAGGTAAGATGATTAATGGACATGCCAGTAGAATCAGTATTCTGACACTTAAACTATGATTAGATAGGCGGACGGGCGGACGGATGGACGGGCGGGCGGGCGTACGGACGGACGGACTGACGGACGGGCGGGCGGACGGACGGACGGACGGACGGACGGACGGACGGACGGACGGACGGACGGGCGGGCGGGCGGGCGGGCGGACGGACGGACGGACGGACGGACAGACGGACCGGCGGGCGGGCGGACGGACGGACGGGCGGGACGGGCGGGCGAACGGACAGACGGACGGACTGTGAATAGAGTACATGAGTACATCTTTATGTTTTAGATATATATATGTAATACAGATGCAGGACATACTGTATATATGTAATACTGTACATCTAACAAAAGGATGCACTCTATTCACAGTTGCGTTTTTGATTAAGTAAAATTTTCAGTTCCTCTCATCAAGTCTTCATATTTAAAGTGGCCAAAGTTAGACTACTGACAGTGTCTAAGATGAGTGTTTCCCCTCTCAGTGTGCAGTGGGCCAGATGCAGAGTTATGTGGAAACTGTTGGTGTGTGTTTTGCCCTGTACAGGGCACAAACGTTCTTGCTGCACTGATTTTCGATAAGTCTTCACCTCCTCCACTGCTCATGGCCTGCGGCTCAATCCTCCTCCTTCTCCTCTGCTCTCAATCAATTGACTGACGCCGCTGACCAGCTCCCGCAGCACACCGCTGAGGGAGGGGATTTATTGGAGTCGTGTGTGTGAGTGTGTGTGTTCTGCTCAGGATACTCTACAGTGGGATATGCTTCGAACATTTAAATAGTATTAAAAGCAGAGAAGCTGCTCAAACCAAATGCTGAGGAAAGTTTTGGTTGTGGTATTTTTCAAAATTAACTTCATCATCCAAGACTTTTGATGATTTAAAATAGTTTCAGATATTATAATATTCCATTAAGAAAATCTTTACTTATATAAGGAATATGGATTGAAAAAAATCCTATGAATGAATGCTTAATCTTGTTACCTAAATCTTACTTTCATTACAGACAGAATATTTAAAAACTCTTTTTATTTTATTATTTTTTCTGTGTACAGTGAAACAAATACAAATAGATATATGAAAAAATATTTTAAAAAATGCCTGTTTATCAATCACTTTTTGTTATATTTTTTATTTTTAAATAAAATATGAAAAAGATAAAAAAAAACATATTTGGCAAAAAACAGTTGTTACTAGGGATTTATGATTTAAAACCATTTAATGTGTAAGAATTTCTAAAGGTTTACAAAACATTTAAGACAATTTGACAAAGAAACATCAGCGGCTGTACAAATTTAAGAAAAAAAATCATTAATCTATGAATATGTGATTTTACTGCCGGGTTTTACAAAAAAAATACTAAAATCAAGTGTTTTTCAGTGTGTATCTCTTGTGTTCTTTGATGGACACTAATGGGGAATTGAAGCTAAACCAATTGATGTCTTTTGGTTAATCCTGCTGATAAACACATACCTTGGATCATGCCCCATGAGAAGTCATGTCTATACATCATTTTACATTTACATGAAATCTGAAAACATAAGTCTCTCAAACAACTGACTTTGCTTTAACAATATAGACTGGAAATAAAATAGTCTAAAAAAAACTTCAGTTAAAAACATAAGGACTTGTACTCTGAGCATATAAGGCAGTAGGCCGCCCACTTTGGAGTCTCAAAACTACTGTGGGGTTAAATGCATATAATTAAGAGGTGGATTGTTGGATGGGTAAATTTTGACCAGTTCAATTAAACGAAATGAAGTACTAAACTGAATGACATTTAATTTATAGGGGGTGAACCATATTCAAGACTTCACTTCACTCATATCATCAGCTTAACTGTCACAATCCTTGGGTTCTAGGTCATAGTTTTCATTATGCAGTAAGGTACACAATGGAGTAAAATTCGATCCCACAAACTTCCAGGTGAAAATCATGCTTGCTAATTAGTCAGCCAAAAGAACATCCCTGTTTCAAGGAGCCAGGGAGCATGATCCATCAGGAGCATAATGACAGGACCACACTGTCACAGTTATTTGTACCATTTGGGATTTACCACGTAATTTATTTTCTTAATGCTCAATATTAATATATAATACATATTCTCAGTCGTTTCGGACTTGTTATCTTCTTATCCCTTGCCTACTTGCCTTGCCTTTTTCTCATGCTCTCCCAGTAGTTCTACCAGCGGCCTTGAACCTTAATCCTTGCTGACTGGTGTCCTGCAACTTTCTAAGTGTTCCTTGCTCTACACACTCAAAAAAAAAATCACTAAAATTCCATGTAGTCAAGTTATACAGAACTCTGTTAATGAACTTAGATTAGAGTCAGCTGTGTTGACGGAGAAATGCATCTAAAAGCTGCAGGACACCAGCCCTTTAGAACTGGACTATCATCATTAAGGGTGTCCAAGTTCAGTTCCCTAGAGCTACCATTCTGCAACTTTGGATGCAACTTCATCTCAGTCACACCTGAATTAAAAGAGTGGCTCGTATTCCACCCTAAGCTGAGCTAAGGCTGTGTCTGAATTTGGCGACTGGATCCTACAAAGACAAACTTTATGGTGATTTTGTATACACTTGGTGCTGCCAAAACAAAATTTCAATGCATAGCTTACTACAATGTCATGAGATTTCAATAAAAATAAAACAGCAGCGCAATAAAATCATAAAAATAAAGTGCAGCATTGGAGGAAGTTAACTGTGCAAAATAACAGCAGGGCAAAATGGTCTCAAGTACATGGATTATTAAAGTTCAGCAATGTTGACAGTGCAAATAATGGTGCGATTAATAGTGCAGCATATTCCCACAATAACCCCAAAGGCCAGATTCTGCTGCCGATAACGTCATACCGCTGCGTTCAAATTTGAAGACTCCTTCATATGTAACTGACAGATGCAGCCTTCTTTCCCCCTGGTTGAAAGGACAGGTCCAGCAGATCCTTCGTAGACTACTGTATCCCATGATTCATTGTGGGTCAAAGCAGGCTGAGTGCTCCATTCTCAAAGTAAAAAAGAGAAAGACACGATAAAGAGTGGTGAAAATTATGGTTTAATAAAATACAAGATAGTTTTATCTTAAATTCACAAAAATTGTCCGTTTAAAGTAAGTCAGATATGTCACTGTCAATGTTTAATAATAACAGTAATAATAAACTATGATAAGGGTTTATTGAACTTTTATCTGTCCCTCTGCACAATGTAAGTAATTTTGTGGTAAAAACATTACACAATAACAAAATTCTTTTTAACTCAACAGGATTTATTTGTCACTCTCAGATATCTGGAATAACTGCGATGAGGGTACTGCTGTTGAAGCTCCTCAAAAATAAAATTAGCACAGAAAACAGTAGTGAAGAGTTCGGCATTCTATTTTTGCCTGGTTGGGTATCAACTGTCATGGTTTCTAAACAACACAGTTTGAGAAGGCTAGACTTGTTCGAAATTCATAGCCGAACTCTTCCGGCCTCTTTATTGTCACAGCCATTGAAAGACCTGATCCAGGTCGGAATTTGCATCCGCCGAATTCGTACAGAGTGTAATTGCCATGCAGTAGGAATTTACTCATTTGATTCAGGTGTGTTTGAGAGAAGATCCATTTACACTTTTAGGATGGTGTCTCTTGAGGATTGAGCTTGGGCAATCCTGATTTAAAGAATTGGTGGTTAATTCCTTGTTGCTGAAATCTTCTGTTTTACTCTTCCATACCCATGACTCTGCTTCCTGTTTCATGTTATGCTTTTCTCATACTACCATTTTAAGTTTATAATTTTATTTTGTCAAAAAAATCATCAGGTTCTTAAACCAAATCTAAATCAAATTAGGACAGTATAAATTCAAGCAACTTATACAACTCTACTATATGCACTTGCAGTATAATTAATATGATCACTTAAGATTTAGCTATACTGCAAGAATTTAAAGACAGCACTTAATCACCAAGGTATTTTTTTCTACAAAATGACAACAAGTCTTCTTTATACAACTTGCAGGAAATCTTCCAAGATGGCTTTTAGAACTCCAGAGAGCCGTAATCTCCACATGATGGAGTATATAGTATCTGTGTCTATACAAACATCTCTGGCACAATTCAGAGATCAGGTTGCATCTTTCCACAATCTTTGTAGTAAATTTAAAAGCCTTTGTGTACCAAACACCCATTTTAAAAACGCTGTTAGAGTTCACCTTTGAGGCAGCGACCTGTAGATACCAAGTGCGTGATACAGAGTATTGTCCTCAGGGAGAAAATAGTGCCTGCTGTCATGGCCACCAGCACAGGTGTATGTCGCAGCCATCACCCCTGGGAGCAGGTCAGCTGTTGTTTTATGCAGGATATTACACAGCTTAATCAGGGAGCCTGATTGGGTGCAGCTGATGCTGTTCAGGCTCAGAACTTAACACTCCCAGCCCAGCTAGAAGCACACTCATAACACATCTCCCTTTACACCCAATTAGCTCCGTTGGTGAGTTCTTTACTCGAGGGGGATATGAGACACACCCACAGTGCACAGGTAAAGCAGAGTCTTAGTCATTTGCAGGTCTGTACAAGTAGATTAAAATGCAAACGTACAGGTACAGATACATTGCAATCAAAGATTCCGCGGAGTTGGAACACATTATGTTGAGTCATCCATTGTTTTCTAAAGTACGGTCACAGACCTGCAACTGCAAGAGGTTTGCCCTGTAATCTTAGCTTGGGAGATTTGTAGATTGGGAAATAATATTCTGATAGTTTTTTTAACACAACAAATTATATGCCAGAAATTTCAGATACCTAGATTCATTTGAGGAACACTCAGATGTTTCTTCATCCACTTTGTGTGTTGTGCAATTACCATGGCACCACAATATCCCCAAAGGATGATGATGCAACTATCGACATGCTTTAAAGTGGTGGCTGCTGAGACTTGAGAGCTTTACTTAAACACCAGCAAAAGTTGTTTTTGTTGTCATATACAAAGCTTTGTCTTCTCTAACTGTAGAGCCTGTCTCCACAAAACATTTATCTTGGGTATATGGGCAGTTGCAAATTTCTAGGCAGGTTGATGTTTGTAATTAGGATTTTTCTTCTCGGTTCACAGCCTCTCATTTGAAGACCTAAAACTAACTTGACCAGTGAACATGACTTAACCCTGCTATGACCTGACCTGAGATCCGTTAAAAGACATGAAAACAATTACAGCAATCAGGTCTTTGACACAAGTTGTTTACAGTTTATCATGGTGATCTAGATCTAGATGATCTAGAGACTTCCAGACAGAAGTTCTCCATCATGCGGTCCAGAAAAGAACAAGTCTTTAACTATAAAAACTGTCCTTGTTTTTTGTAAGTAAATAAAATAAGTGACTGAAGTGTATGCCTTACAATGTAATATAAATGTAGTAATAAAATTTTATATATGT
>JAUZNJ010029444.1:0-15422 GCA_034780135.1 Jordanella pulchra | reverse complement strand
TATATATTTTTTTTTTTTTTCTTAAACTACATATGTTACTCAACTAAGCCAAAGGTATTTATTTATGTCAGTTGTATGTTTAGGTCTTTTACTGACAAGTTGTTTAAGAGATTAACTACTTTTCTACATTTTGATTTCAAAAATGATGTTTAAGTCCCTTTTTACATGCTTCTTTATTAGCTCCATGCATAAAGGACAGTAGAAGTGGAAAACCCGTTGACATTTAGTTAAAGGTTAAATCATCATGATTCTGGTGCCTGGAATCACTTGGATCACATTTATTTTTTTAAATTTGAAACCAATTAAATTTGTGAAATCTAGAATGTTGCCCTATCGCTAACTTAGTTCTTTATCTATAAAAAAGTTTTGAAAATATAAAAAGGAATCAAAAAGAGAACAAATTAAGCTCCATGTTTGACATCTGAAGCCTCTCGGACCCAATGGCAGTCTCAGCTGCTACGGTATCAGGGTATGACAGGTGTATTATATGGTACCAGTTCAAAATTGCATAAAAAACATATTTTCATAAACTTAAAAAGGAAAATATGCTCTTTTAATGGGTCCCAGAGTTATTGTTTTTGTCTCTTTATGAAGTTATCTTCCTCCTTTTGCTGCACAATCATATTCAACTACATGAAAGATGGATTACTCTCCTACTAAAATGACAAGACAAATTCAGCTTTTCAGAAATATCTCTGGTCAATACAAAAAGAGTTCAGATAGATTCAGGGTGGATAAACTACAGATAATCCCTACATGGTGTTTTAGCCATGGACAACCAACTATTTGTAGCCCATCCAAACATTTAGCACCGTTTTTAAACCCGAGTTTGTATCAGTAAATTCTATGTCAACCACACTATAAAAATACAATAGGATCAATTTTTAAAGCCAGGATTTGATGCAACAATTCAAAGGATCAAGGCAACCAATATAAAGTGAATTATCCGTATTAAAATCTGTATTAATTTTACTGCCATTTTTATTTTTTCGGTTCTTTTTATAAAAGCATCTCTGTGTGGACAAAGACATGTTTCCACACTCTGGCTTTTACCTGCTAATTCCTAACACTCCCTTGAAGACTGACCTGCCCAATCACATTCTGACTCATATTGTTTTCTTTTAGCCAAAAACAACAATGCATATTACATGTAACCAGTTCATCAGGCACGTATTTGAAACAAACCACAAAAGTCTGCTAAATGTTGGATTTCTAAAAGCATTAAGATTAAAATTAATCAACACTAATAAGAACCTTGACTTTCTGAATTATTTTAAATTTAATATGAAACCCTGTGTTGAAATGTATAACTTTGCACATACATGTTTTCTCTGCTCTAAATCGTCTAACGCTGATGTCATAAAAGGCAGAACAGGTAACAGTGAAATGGTCTGTAAAAGCTACAAATAAAGATTTTAGTTAGAGATGATTATATTCTTCTGGCAAAAGAAAAAAAAAGATTTTGTGAAATTATTTGTATTAATTCTTTGCATTTGACCTTTTGATTTACTCTTAAAAGATACACTGCAAAAAAACCTCAAGATTGTTCAGTTTTTGGTTCAGTCTGTTCCCCAAAACATCTGAATTTCCAAAGCAACTGATTTTTTATGCATAGATTTTGCACAGAAATATATGCAGAACTGATCAAAGTTGTGATGAAGGAAGTCGGGATTTTAAGAAATCCACAATGGCCTGAAAATTTGTGATTTTCTCATCTCTAAAGACAAATTTGAAGGCAATTTTGACACTTGAGCTAAAATGAGTTCATATCAATATCTTGGGATGATAAGAGTAAAAATATCCGTTTTTAAACTAAATTTGAAAAGAAAATGTAGTGCAAGTCAGCCAGAGAGATCCCCATCTCATGCTCTATAAGTCTCCAGACCTAAGAAGCTCTCGGAAAGATAACCACAGGTGTAAAGCAACAAGTGGGGGAGGGACTGCACTAGATTACTCAACACTGTCTGAGTTAATTCAACCCTTTGCCAAATTATACTCCTGCACTTCATTGGTGCAAACATTTTCTACTTAAAAACTACGTTTCTTTTCATCACTTCTAGTTAAGCAATTTCATAAATGATATAATCTGTCATAAAATCCCAGAAATCGTACATAATTTGATTTAATTAGGGCTTTGTTTAAGATTTCTAATCATGTTTTCTGTGGTTCTAATTTCATGCTTGGGCCAACTGGTTATTACTAAATGTTCTAACTTCTGCACAGACCGCAATTAATGCAAGCGACCTCTCAGAAGAAGACGAAGTCTACAGGAGTCATCAAACCACTTTTCATTACAGCCGACTGCCACTTTAAAATAGTTGGCTGTCTACGGCTACAATACCATGCATGCTGATAAAAATGTATGGCGACAGATTGGGCCTTTCATTTAAAAAGTGCTAAATGGCCAAAACTGTAACATTTAATAAAGGGTTGAGCTATAATGAAAAAAAGCTTAGAATTAATTAAAAATCAGAATTGGAAATTTAGACCATAAGGAGATTGGTAGAGGCTAGAAAATCCTGATTGGTGCAACTCTAATCAAAGCATGGTTTTAGGGCCTAGTTTGCCACTCAAGTTAAAATAATTCATAATTAGAACTGAATGTCATCACAAAGCTGGAAAGAGTCACAGCAGATACATCCCCAATTTATAATTAACAGTTGTTTGTGGTTTAAGCTGTAACTGGCTGATAGAGCTTGTTCTGTCCAATCCAGTGTCCCCAGGTACCTCTGAAGTTCTTGATCACTAGTTTCTTGGCAGCACCGGGTTTGCTGCTGGAGAAGGTGCCGGATCCAGCCGTTTTCGTCAGTCCGTTCGCGTGGTGTCCCCCCACGCCACCGGCCAGGAACATGGATTTGCTTTTGTTATTGGAGCAGGACCCAGCAGCAGCAGCAGCTTCCTCAGCCATTTTCACATCTAGTCCAATAAAATCTACCGAATCCTCGAACCTCAACTTCTTCTGGATGTGGAGCGGAGTGGGAGAGGAGGAGGAGGAAGAGGAGGAGGAATTGATGGTTTTTGGAGGCGAGGAGGAGATGGTGTCACTCGTGTCGTCTCTCTCAGAGCCGTTTATTTTCCTCTTCTTCGGAGATGTGATGTTCCCACTGTCGCTTTTGACATCAGTAGCCGCGGGTCTAGCCTCCTGGGTTGGCGGTGGTGGGGGGTTAGGGGAAGATAAACCTGTTGGAAACATGAAAAAACGGGAATACTAATTCTTTACAGCCAGTCTTCTGATCCGAAACTTCCAGGCTTGTCGGGGGAAGAGCTCAGTGTCTGAGGGCCTTCGTCCGTCTTCGCAAGGGTAGTTTTTATTTATTTATTTATAACCCGGTACGTTTATCCAGTTAAAAAAAAAACCAAACATTAATTAGAAACTACTCAACGCTTCTTGGGTCTGGAGCCTCGTCCCTTTCTTGTTATTGCTGGCAGGAGAATAAAGATGGTTGGCTACTGCTTCCTCCTTTTTTTACCTCTCCGTCGTCTTACCGCGTCGTAAAGTAGTTCAGCGAGGGAGGTTAAGTAAAGCAAAAATTTAAGGCAATAATTTACAAAAGTTGTTGAAGTACAGCGTTAAGAAGCCCACATAATAATGAAACAGATGCTAATATACGCCAGAATGGTTTCACTCGTTACAGGCTAGTCGGTGACCCCACCGGAAGTACTTTGTGCAAAAGTACTTTTTGCACAAGCGTGTTTTTTTTATTTTAGCCAGTAAGCTGTATTTGTTCTTACCACGAGATGGCGCCAAAGAAGCGTGTTAGCTTGAACCTACTCTTTTTTTTGGCAATTTACTTTAGAATATTGAAATAGTATAATTCAGGCCAAGTTCCTTTTAAAAAAATGAATAAAATAAAACAAACAAACAAACAAACAAAAAAAAACAGCCATACCCAAAACAGACAAAAAGATATGGTGTTGGATTTTAGGAGGGATCATTTAAGAGAACAGAAATACATTTAATATTCTCATAGTGGGGAAATTCACTATGACTATTGAAACCCAAATGGAAGAATGTAGATACAGACAAAGGTCAACAATATGAACACATAGGACAGGGGTCTTTGAGGAGCAGATTATAGAACAACTGTAAGGGCACAAAAGTAGCGAATTGCTGAAGCTCTCCATCACAAACGAAAACATTCTGTATGAAGGTGTGTACATTTGCATGTGTCACACACTGTAAAGCAGTCATGTATTTTTGTTCATTTCTGTGAGATGGGTTATGCTTACATGTCATGTCATACAAAGGATTGTGGGATTCCTCGTAGCTCCTTCATGCCAGATTGTTTTTTTTAACCACCTTTTGATCTCCATGTGTTAAATGAACTATAATAGGAGAAATACAGGCTCTAAATCACTAGTCCTGGGGAATCAGTGCAGTCCCATACCATCACATCACCACCACCATGCCTGACTGTCAGTACGGTGTTTTTGTTTTCTAAAATATTTAGGTACGGTAGTTTTTCATCAGATGTAACTGGATACAAATCTTACTAAGTCTTACCTTTAAGTCAGTGCACAGATAATTGTCCTAAAAGTCTTACCAAGCTAGTCGGGATAGCTCCTCTCCCTTGGTTTATTAAATTCCCATTTAGTTTTTTTCCTTTTTTTATTTAATCAGTTTATCTTTGTTTCATATAAAAATTTGTATAGTGATCTGTTGGGGGAAAAAACACAAATAAATAAGGCCATGTATGTGTATTTGCTTTAGTTCTTTATCAGGCACTACTACTAGTACAAACAATGTTAAAAAAAATTATTTCCATGAAATTTTGATCAGAATTTGTCTCCACTGTACAGATAAATGAGATTAAAAAACCTATATATACTATTATAATCCATAAAGTAAGCATAATCTTTACATTAAAGTCGTGTATTTCACTTGATTTGAATATTGTGATAATCTACTGTGGGTAGATTAGATAAATATCAATCTAAAATAATGATAAGTTCGCAACATCGATGAAAAAAATTAAATAGAAATATGCCCTGACTTTATAATTCCATTACCTTTCTCCTAATAGAAACTACATTTGACTTTATCGAGGGCTGGTTTTATCTATTTCAAAAAGAAACATAGCAGAAAACCTCTTTCGTCTCAAACAGTAGACAGCTTCTGTCACCTAGGTAACGAGAATGATACATGGTGGAGACAACTGTCGTAAATTCACGCAAATCTCATGCAGCCCAAAAACCAGCGTGGAAATTTGCAGTAGCAACAGCTAAATGAACTTTATTTACTGATTTTATTTTCAGCTTCGCCCGACTTGATACTTTACGTTGGGAAAAGCTTTGACATAGCTGAGGAACGCAGCACCGGAGACCAGAGAGGATGTTTAAAAAGTACGTTTCTGTGTTATACCTTTAGCTAGCAGCACATAGGCGTTGCTATTGCTAAGTAGCTAGCAGTAGCATACCCGATTTTTTTTTAGAAAGATTATGTTTAGTATTAAATACCGATTTTGTAGGTATCAAACTGTCTAGTTCACGAATGCAAAGCGAGATATCGACAATAATGACTTAACAGGTTTACAGTTGTCGAGCTAGATTAAAAATATTTTAAAATGAACGGATTTGAGTTACCTTTCTTTGTTTAAGTCATTTTGTGTTAGATTTCAACTTTATTCCATTATAATGATAAACATGATTAAATAAATCACTATGATGGCTAAAACATACACAGACATGCAGCGTTTCACCTTTGGAGTGGAGTATGACAGGGTTTCCTGGTGGAGACAGCAGCTGTTTTTATTTGTTTTCTAATTTGATTTACTTTTTTTCTCATTTAGAAGCACGCACTATGTTTAATCAGAACAACACAATGTGATGGTGGAAGCTCCCTACTAACATGTAATTAATATATTGTCAGTAAACTAGTCATTAGCCATTTGCTAATGTGACTCCAAGGTGGAACCTTGGCACTTTTTTTTTCCTTTTTGCTATTAATTCAGATGTAGAAACATATTGACACAAATAGGTCCCCGTTTTATCAAGTAAGATCCAAACCAGGAAGATTGTCATCATCAACAGTGTCGGATGCTGCACTGACGTCCGATAAATTCCAGCATGCTGGTTCATTCAGTCTTCATTTATGTGGATGTTACCGAGATAAACTAAGTACAGTAAACCATGTTACCTTTCCTGTTTTTCAGATTCGATGAGAAGGAAAATGTGTCGAATTGCATCCAGCTGAAAACCTCAGTGATCAAAGGCATCAAAAATCAGCTGTTGGAACAGTTCCCTGACATTGAGCCATGGCTCAATCAAATAATGCCCAAAAAGGACCCTGTTAAAATAGTGAGATGGTAACGCCCATTCATTTCTTCCCATCATTGTCATACTGATGCTATTATAACCTTAAAGCTCTTAACAGTTTATCCTCTCCATGCGTTTTAGCCATGAACACATCGAAATCCTGACAGTAAATGGAGAATTGCTTTTCTTCAGACAGAGGGAAGGACCCTTCTATCCAACCCTCCGACTGCTCCATAAATGTAAGCTGCCCTGATACCTCTGATAGTGTAATGTGTTTCTGTTTATCTCTGTAATTTCCTTTCCTCTGCTCTCAGATCCTTTCATTCTTCCACACCAACAAGTGGACAAAGGGGCTATTAAATTTGTGTTGAGTGGAGCGAATATCATGTGTCCAGGGCTCACTTCACCAGGTGCCAAACTCTACCCTGCTAACGCTGACACAGTAGTTGTATCCTTTTATGCACAATGCTGCATATTCAAGTCGCATAAGATAAAATATCTATTTACCGTGAATGCAAACACATTTCTTTATTCATTAAGATGTATTTTTAACCTTTACAAATGTTCAGTAAAATATCCAACGTGCTTTTCTTTAACGAGTACATGCAGGCTATCATGGCAGAGGGAAAGCAACATGCACTTTGTGTTGGTGTAATGAAGATGTCTGCTGAAAACATGTAAGACTCATAATCATCTACTAATCAAATCACTGTTCACTTTATCACACCAACATTCTTACCTTTGTTTCCCAAACAGTGAAAAAGTCAACAAGGGAATTGGAATTGAAAACGTTCACTATTTGAACGACGGTTTGTGGCACATGAAGACATATAAATGATGACGTTGATCACCTGCACCACCCAAAGTGGGCCACATAAGATAATATGTAAGGGCGGGGGGGAAACCAGAAGCTCTGTTTACACCCACACACTTGGCTTTGTAACCTACTGGAGGCTGTAAATCAGCTGTAATGATGCACAAATAAAAGAAAGGTCCTGCTTCAAACCACAATCTCATTTTTCTTGGCAGTTTTTTCTGAGCTTTTTATTTTGTTTATATTGATGTCTAAATTATATCATATCATATATCCAGTCCTGACAAACTGGAAATGTCATTGGTAGGATAAAGGACGTGACATGCAGTCGGTTTCCATCTGCAGGATACCATCGTATTTTAATGGAAAGGGAGTGCCGAGCTGGAGCACAATGCAGCTGTTGGACCTGTTATACTGATTTTATTGCGTGCTTCAGTGGTAAGAAAGTTACTTACTGGACTGTAAAGTCATCTGCTCGGTTAAAAAATATATAGTCACAGAGGGTAATGTCAAATCCACCATAAAGAGTAGAAACTCCTAGCTGGAACTACAGCAGTCGGTTCAATTTATTTTAATGAATAGAATATTGCAAAAAAGACAAGTGAAAATGATATTTAGCTCTTTTAACTTTTGTCTTGCTTCAGATCAAATCAAAAAGTGAAAATATATTTGGTAAACTGTGATCTATTTCTGAGACTCCTATTGATTTGCATCAGACCACAAATGAATGATATTAATATGAAAGTGCTGGACTATATAGAGGTGTGTCCATGTATAGTGCACTACTTCCACCCATTAACTTGTCTGGGGCCTCATATTGCATGAATTCCTGTATCTGTATGTTGCAACATGAAGACATTCTACTAAAATTAAAAGTTAGCCCAGGTTGGTCTTATAGGGAACCACAGCTCACCTTTATTCATGGATCTGGTGTCTCTTATCCACCTCTGGATAAGACTTGATTTAAAGCAAGCTACTCAGCCGTGCAGTGAAACAACAGTCACCAAAGCTCCCAATTTAAGTCTGGTGTGTTGAAGTTGGAAAAAAAAACTAAAGCATGTAGGACAATGGATCCAAATTTGAAAACCACAGATCTAACAAACGTGAGTAAAAATCGTGAAAAGTTTCCCTTTTTTTAAATGAATTACAGAAAAGGAAGAAGGACCTCTACAGGCTTCTTTACCAACAGAAACCTCAGTCCATCAGTCTCCCTCTCAAACACCTGATCCTGAGCTTCACCAACAACCTGCAGGAAAACACAGTTTTATACAATGAATACAACATATCTCATAAGTATCTGATAAAATGTGGGATTTTTATTTTCTAGTAGAGATATTACGTATAAACGACCGAATAAAGTTAATTAACATTAAAGTGTAAAACTACAGATTTAGAAATGTAAAGACATTCTGTTCCAGTTGCTATAAATCATCAAATTTCTTTAAAGGATCCATTTCTATCATTTTTATTATCAAAAAGCAAAATAATCTGACTTTAAAATACAAGGAGAAAATAAAATGCGTCTCCTGAAAAATGTTTAACAGCAAATCCTTCAAAAATGAGAAAACATCATCCAAACTAAACCCTGATTCAGCTGTCGACAGATAAAGGTTGTGAGGGTGAAACATGAAATCAGATCGTTAGCTGGTAAAACTCCACAGATTTATAACATTACCGACATTTTTCCAGAATAAAAACACAATAAGAGACGCAGAGCAAAACTTCAATAACCAAAATTCAAATTGAGATAATCTGGTGTGAAAACCAAATTCCTTCCTGCAGAGAACGGCTCATGGTCAACGGCCCAAAGACGTCAGACAGCTTCAAGTGCAAAACGTTTACAAACGTACATAAAACTTATTACGATTAAGGAAAACGTTTAAGAAAAATCACCAAAGAAAAAAAGTAAAATAAAAGCAACTGTTCAAAGTCAGGTTTGCCATCACAGAAGCAAAGTGTTTAAAAACGACACATGTAGACTGAGTGAGTGCGACTAGTCGTTGTCTGAGCCTTTGGGCGGATAAAACGTCAATAAGTCGTGAAAGTCGTGTCCGTACGGTCGGAGTCTGTAAACCCCAAACATCATGACCTGCATTTGGTTCGGGGACATGTCGCTGAACGTGACGGCCATGTCGGAGCAGCAGCCCTCCACTACGTTGTTGGGGTTCTGCTTCATGCTCTCCTTTATCAAGCTGTCCACGCCTCTGCTGTTGAACAGGCCCTTTCCGTGTATGTCCTCTCCGTTCTCCGCGAACACTCCTGTGAACTTGAGGCACACGGCGAGCTGCTTGTCGTCGCTCAGCTTCCATAAAGCGCGCCCCTTTTCTGGACATTTGCTCTCGTCCTGGAAGACGTTCACCAGCCTCCTCAGGGCTTCGTAGCTAAGAACGATGCCGCTGTTGAACTCCACGTACTCCAGCTCCCCAGACTTCACCGCCTTCCCCAGGTAAAACGGTTGCTCTGGATCTTTAGTGAGCACCAGATACTTGAGGTTCTCGATAATTGTGAAGGTAGACGGCTGCGCCACAAAGAACCAGCGGATGTCTCCTGCATTCTCATAGGCATGCGTCAAAGCTTTACGCAACCTGGCCCAGTCATCTTTTTCCTTCAGGTCGATGGCCTCCAGCGCCTTAGAGGACTCGGAGGTGTAAAACTCCGCCTTGTCACAGTGTTTGGTCCAAGTGTCCAAAGCTGTGGCCCAGTAAACCAGGTTTTTAGGTTGAACCATGATGACACAATAAACCTGGAGTTGATTGTTCAGCTCCTGTAGTCTGCTGTCAGAGAGCTGCTGGAGCTCGTCTTTACTTGCAGCCTTGACGTGGTGATGATGATGGTGGTCCTCCGTCCTGGATTCGGTGACAGAGCTGAAACTACCCAGCAGCGACAGCACCAAGCAGACGACGCCTCCGATGAGCATCCCCTTCATGAAGGAGCCTCTCTCGGACAACATGTTGGCAACAGAGTCTGGACAAAAGAGAAAAAAGGGTTTTATTTCTTTTTTCAGATGAAGCACTGATGAAGAAGCGACCACTTTCTATTTGCAGTTGGGGTCCAAAGATAATGTTCTCTTAATAGGTGAGCAAGAACTTCCAGAACATACTTAACTTGTATTGACTTCTCTATCTTATCAAAATAAACCTTTTAAAAAATAGATTTTAAATTTGAAAATGAAATTATAGTTTCTTAAAATATGCTTGGCACATTTAGAACTTTATTCTGTTTTTGTGTATTAGTGACAATAGATTCAGTCTCTGATCTTGACCTGATCATAGAATTTAAGTTAACGTCACTTTTTGAAATCAAAAAAGTATTTTTAATATCTTTTAAAACCAGAAGGTAGTAATACAGTTATGCCCTGGTTGATGTAAAGTAAACTTTGAAAGTACTCAGCATCTTTCTTCTAACTGGATGCATCATTAAGTTTGGTAGAGTGGTAAAAATACAAACTTAAATTTGAGATGTGTCGAAGGATACCAACATTAGAATGATTTCCATCATTAAGAAAGTTCACTGTTTAATTAAAATGTAAATTAAACTGAGAATTGCTTTAACAAAAGGAACACAAACAAACATCCATACCTCTTATTAGTAAAACACAGTCAGATTAAATTATAGGCGTCTTTTTTAACAATGATGGCAACATTTGACTGAAGGATGCTAGAATGAGAAACATTCAAAATAACCTTTTGTCCAAGTCAGAAATTTCTGTTTTAATAAAATACAGTGATTGCTAAAAGCAGATCACTGTAATGAATAAATGTTTACCTTTTAAAAGAGAAACAAACAGCCAAAACAGTCCTAGGTTTAAAATATTATAGCATTTTGGTAAAATAAAACTGAAGTAATAAAACCTAAACAATAAAAAATAGCTGATATGAAGAACTTTGAACCTCCTCAGCAAAAGATATAAGATTTGTAGCAATTTCAAGTACTGTAGGCCATTATATGCATAAATGTCTAATTCATTTTTAATCTGATTCAAAAAATATTTGTTTTTTCTGATTATGCTCAAAGAAATACAATCATGGTTAATATGTTTGTATTCAAGTCTTGTGGTAGTGTCATAAAGTTTTCAATCTTATTCTGTCCAGGGAATACTTCCAAGAAGCTTGACACAGACGTTTTATTAGGTGATACATCCACAATGTAAGGTTTAAGTAACCATTCATACATTAGTATTACCCTTTAAACTATACACAAGCTCTAAAGTTACAAACCAAACTAGGTGAGCCAGCGGTAACTTTTTTTTGCAAGACAATCAACCTATTTGTCTGAGATATATAAAACATACTGGCCGATGTCTTAAGCAAACTTTGAATTTTGTCTATTTATATAAGAAACAAATAAAATGGTGACAGTTTGAAGAGATGTGTAGGACTGTGTCTGATGAGATGATTTAGATTATTTTAGGTTACAGAAACACACACACACACCTGCGAATCAGGTACAGCAACATAAGAACAACAAACACTGTAATTAACGAGCCTTTAAGTCTCTACCAGGATGTCATAAAGGAGTATGAACCGGTTAGGTCATGTCAGAAAAAGAATATTCTTAATAAAATAATAGAACAATGACATATTTTTTTCTTAAGAAATTGACTAATTTAATTCGAATAGCAAACAAAGAAAACATTTTTCTTTTGCTTTTTAAAATCCTTCTAGCAATTAACATGCTGAATAAATCGGTCTTAACTGTAAAATATATATTTATACTAAACGTTTTAATTTTGTTTTAGACAACAATTTATCTCACTGAAGAATCTCGAATCCAGATGAAAAAAATGCGGATGCAGCATTGCTGACATAATTTAGTATTAATTTTTATTTTTAACCTGTAGTAAAGCAGCTCTGAGAGGCTAACAGGGAACTTTCAAACATCAGCTGAAGCCATCTGCTAACGACTAGCGTCTGAGCTCTGTACTCAGGCTGGATAAGGGAATTATCGGCCGAAATAAATACAACAAAAATAGAAGATTTAGTTTTACTGTACCTCGGAGGATTAATCCTGCCCTGACAGCTGGTGCTTTAGCTGTGACTGTCTTTCAGATCACACTTTTCCTGTTTGGTTGGGTTATCAACGTCAGTCTAATCCGCCTCCTCTTCTTCTTCTTTTTCTTTGTTTATGCAGTATGCTGCCCCCTACAGGATGTTATATGAAACCCAACATCAATATGGACTGTTTGGACCCCTTTGCGGTTCGTTTTAATCGTTTTACTTAATTTTTATTTTTCTTTAGTTATTTTTTTCTTTGATATTTTTCTTTGGTGTTTTTCTATAGACACACTAATATGTTTTGTTGCATTTCATGTCATTTTCCGAATGAAAATACAAACAGAGATGGTGCAAGCACATTCTGCAGTGCCAAGCAAAAATGATTCAACTCACATTTTGTCAAATTATATTTAAAAAAGCAGCAAATTTTACTGAGAATTAAAAGTAATTGATCAACAGAAATAGGAAAATGTTTTACTAATAGAAATGTGAAAATAGTGCTATGTACTTACATATTGGTCATTAGATTCAATCCTTTTAATAGCTATACTATGATTCAATTACAGCTGCATGTATACTGATTTGGTGCATGTAGAGATTTAGAATCAGTTGGTTAAAAAAATTTAAAGTCAGTTTTGATGACCCCCAGAATAAATGTTTTACATCACAAAATGTCATCAGTTTGTCAAATCCTTTCAAAATTTCTTATTTAATGTGTCAACTGATTTGCCTATTTGAAATTCTTTTAAACTTTGAAATTGAACTCAACCAACATTCTTTTTGTTTCAGATTATTGACAGCTTGGCAGTGATATGCATCAAATGCTGTTTTGTAGCAGCCGGCAAAAAAAAAAACTAGAAAAAACATAAATCACCTGTACACCCATCTGAAGGGCATAAGTGAGCTTTCAGTTTGACAAAGAGCCTCACAGGCTAAACTCTTGATGAAAAGATCGGAGCTCAAAACCCATCATCTTTTTTTTTTTTCACTTTGCAGGCAGTCCTTTCTTGTGGTTGTTTTATAAATCTAACTTTTTTTAATATAAAATATAATCTCAATGAAGAATTATCCCTCACAGAAAAAGGCCCATTATAAGTTCATAGTAAAAATTCACAGATAATATTTGCCACTTTTGAGTTCATGTGGGCACTCTTCTTCTTTGTTATTTACTCCTTATGTTAAATTGTTATTAATTATAAATGTGTATCTTATCTTTACCTGAAACCTGGATTCAAAATGCAGCATTATGCTTTGTGACAAATGCAACTTGTGTGACTCTTCATTAGATGGAAGCACCCTTTGGTTTTTAAGGTGAACGCATAACCTCTGGCATTGTATTAACTGTACTAAATTACAGGACTTTGTAACATGTTTGTATAATTTTTTGTAGTTTATTTTTTCCAACAAGCAAAATGTTGTTTTTTATTTTGTTAAGTAGTCTTGATCAACATTTTTTGACAGATTTTGTGTCTACTATGAGATCTTTCTAAATATTGTCAAAGGTCTTTTTCAGGGAATATTTCATGTCATTTATGTGTGGGCAAAAAATGGTTCACATGTGGGCTCTGTTTATGTGTCACTTTACTGTCAGTGCTGATAACAGACAGCCATAAGCACATGATCAGAGACTATCACATTCTTAGGCCCTGATTCAGTTCTGTATGGCTGTGGGGAAAAAGTATTTTTATGATCTAACTTTTACAGTGTAGAGAAACCTTTCTCTTCTTTTATGTTCTAATGCCCAAGAATGAACTTCAGCAGGGTATCAGGTAGTGAACAATCCTTTGTTTTAAGGTTAGACCAAGGCAAGTTTATTTATATTGGACATTTCAATAGCAAGACCGTTCATAGTACTGTAGATATTAAGAAGACACAGTAAAAACTTTATTGCAAGTCAATAAAGAAAAAGAATAGTACCATTATTAATAATTAAATAAAAATAAAAATACATTGATAATGTTTAGATAGGACAGTTAGAGGCCACTCTAAACAAATACTTATTTCAACTGGATTTAAAGGACCTTAGGGTTTCACCACTTTTATAGTTTTCTGGGAGTTTATTCCGGATTATTAAAGGATTAGAACTGCATTAAATGGTGCTTATCCATGTTTAGCTCTGGTCTCTGAAGTAGATTTTGGCCAGAAGACTGAAAAGGTCAGCGAGGCTGATACATTTACAGCGAGTATATATCGTATTTTGATGCTAAGCTGTTCCGCGATTTATAGGTTAACCAAAGTATTTGAGATTCTTTTCTCTGAGATACAGGAAGGGGTGATGTGCTCTACTTTCTTAGTTTTAGTGAGGATCTAGGCAGTAGCATTCTGGATGACTGCTGGATGCCTGATCGACTTTTTAGGTAAAACTGTGAAGACAATATTAAAGTAATCAACTCTACAAAAGATGAACACATGAATTACTTCCTCTGAGACATTAGCCCTTTAATCCTGAAGAGAGAAGGCAGACTTTGTTACTGTCTTTATGAGCCTCTGAGGGTTCAGGTCTCTTACTACAACTTGATTTCAAGCCTGATTGATGTTTTTTAGCTGTATTAACTGAAGCGGTGTGCTAACTTTTGAACACTGCCTTTGGTCCAAAAAGTACTATGACTACTTAAATTCACCATCACTTGGTGACATCCTCATGTATAGCTGTGTGTCATCTCCATAGTTATGGTAACTTATGGTGTTGTTTAATAGCTACTGAGTTAGGGGGAAGTATGTAAATATTGAATTGGAGGCGTCCTAAGATGGATACTTGGGAGCGCCACATGTGATTTTTTTGGTCTCTAGTTTAAAGTTAGCTACTTACACAAAAAGGTTGTGTCCTTTAGGTAGGATTCAAACCAGCTGAGTACTGTACCAGAAAGGCTAGCCCAGTTTTTCAGGTGCTCTAAAAAAAAACAAAAAAAAAAACGGAGTCATTACAAAAAACCCCCCAAAAAACAGTGATTCTGCCAAAGACTGAATTTATACAGAAGTCATTGAACACCTTGACAAGGGCAGTCTCTATACTGTGTTCCGCAATGAAGCCTGATAGGAAGGCATCAAATTGACTGGTCATTGTTAAGAAAGTGTTTGACTGTTGAAACGGCTTTTTCAATATTCTTACCGATCGATGAAGGGAAGGTTTGGGATTGGCCTGTAGTTCTGCAGGAGCAGCTTGTCCAAGTTGATAATTGCTGTTTAAGGGCCTGAGGTAAAACACCCAAGAACAAAGGACATGTTTATGATTTGGATTGGATCTGACATTGTGCCATGCAGAGCTTTCTTGAGGAAAGCTGGGAGTAAAAATTGATATATACGTATATGTGTATGTGTATTGATATATATATGTGTATATATGTATATATATATATGTG
>JAUZNJ010029443.1:0-15422 GCA_034780135.1 Jordanella pulchra | reverse complement strand
TGGATGGATGGATGGATGGATGGATGGATGGATGGATGGATGGATGGATGGATGGATGGATGGATGGATGGAAAAAATATCACATCACAGTCACAGGCAAGTCACAGGTCTGTACTGTTTTTGACAGGCTGCAAATGAATTATATACAGCAATCAAGCTGGAGTTAAAAAAAAATGAAATTCAAATGAAAATTTTTTATTTTTAATCTGTCATTTTAAAGTTTAACTGTTAGTGCTCTCCAGTTTATCTTGAATGTTGAGGTGGCATTATTAATATTTTAAACGAAATTAACCCATGACAATGTTACTAGCAATAATATCATAATAAGTCATCACCTGTCTGTCACGCTTGCTTTTTTAAAACCAGAATCCACCTCCAAACAGTCTTCATCTGGATCACAGTTTTTATTGGGCTTAAAAATTTTTTAGCTGATAATTTAGCAGGGAATCATCATAAGGATCATATTCAGAGCAGCAAACAGAAATATCAGGATCAATCTTATTTCAGTGTGGTTCCAAAAAAAAAACCAATGGTGAAAAAAGGGCAGTCAATTAATAACATTTTTTTTATCATAATGCACTATTTTAGAGTACCAAAACCATTAAAGAGACATGTGTTAATACTTTAGAAATGTTAGGAAGAGAGGGAAATTCTAAAAAGCACATAAGCACTTCTTTGTGTATTCAAATCCAAAGTTTGCTTGTGACCATTAACCACATAAAGCCAACCAAGGCTTAATTTAAATACTTATATGTAAAGTTTAAAAAAGAGGAAATCCAAATATTTATTCAAAGCAGTTTTGGGCTCCAAATATGTTGGGTTTTCTTTGACAATTTCTAGCTATATAGTATCTTGGAAATAATTTATCCTCTGCCAAGATTATTGTAATTTTTCTGACCATGTCTACACGCACAACTAACTAAGCAAAAGTATATTAGAATATGTTAACACAAAACTGTTGGTGTAATTATTGGTAAGAGTAAATAGTTTAAAAATGTCAGTTTAGGCCCAGGAAAAAGGCCTCAGGTTTTGTAATGAAATGGAGTGGTGTGTTTATGCATATGTAAACACACTCAGAAAACAGCCGCAAAGCACCAACAGCTGTTCACCCCCAACAGAGGCGCACAAAGCAATACATAAACCTTAATCTGCAACGTAGACTCAGTGAGGAAAGCAAAGAAAACATTCAACTTTATTTTCTACTTTTTCTTAGCTTATTACATTTTGAAAATAAAATATAATATTCAAACTCAAACACATGAAAATAACAGGTCCATTTGTTACAGTTTAATAAAATTCTGTTAGCATTAGGGGTAACCAGTATAATATTTTGGTTAACATTAAACCTCCTATAGGTGATACCAGTTACTGTGTGGCAAACCCACTGTGTTTTATGAAAATAGCATGTAAGTTTGAATACTTAGGTAAAAGCCTTGAAATAAATTTTTTAACACTGAGTTTTAAAAAATGCAATACACAGAATTTAGGGTTTAGCTTCTTCAACATGCTGCAAAGTGTGGCAAGCCTTAATAAACATACTATGCACACTTTTCATCACAATCCGATATTAAGTGAACACCACTAAGAGTTTCCCAGCATTTAAGAAGAGTGAAGTATGGTGGCCCACAGGCGCAAATTCATAGCAATTACATAAATGCTGAACAAATACAAAAAGTACTAAAAAAACAAAAACACTTGACTAACAGACATAGAACACACTACTACATTTGGTGAAAATAGCTGTTTTGAAGCACCCTAATAAACCAGTTCGGACTGAATGATCGCTTTTTCCTCTCTCTGAGTCTCGAGAGGCAAAACTCCCCTCTGTCTTCCCACTGACAATTAAACATCTTTTTGCATGTCTGCCAATTAGTATCGAGCAGTCAGCTTCATGCTCCATCTCTGCCCCCCCTGCTCCATAGACTCCATAAGAGGTTTAAGCTTACTGGAATGACAGAATTTTGCTTTTCCAATCAGGGCCATACTTTCTAGTTGCTTGCTTCAATGTAAGAATATCAAGTCTCAATTGGGATTTCTGATAGAGACTAACAGCCAGTGTCCAGCTGCTCCAGAGCGGAGGGGAGATCCCACCTGAGAGCTGGCTGAACAGCTGATTAATGTGCAACATTCTCATGAAATTAAGAGCAATTTTTGCATATTTAATTACTACCTTTATGAAATTTAGCAATACATATTTGACCAAAAACTTTATGAAATTTTAAAGGGAAGATTAAGCTTCCCTTGTATTAATTGAGAAAATGCACAAAAATTATGCTAATACACAAACTAAAATAAAATAAAACCTCTGTAAGTAAAAAGGCTGCAGTAAAAACAGCTGTCAGTTAATAGAAACTACAAACTAGTTCCAGATAAAAGAATTGCCCCAGACCCACCAGCAACTTATATGGGACCAGAACCTAGTAAACACATAAAATGGATGCTCAGAGAGATACAGGGTCTGTCTAAAATATGCAAATCCTTAAGGACACTTAAGCCAAAGCAGAAATGCATTGGAGGCCACTATGACAAGTGCTTTCTAGTGCAAGAGAGCAAGAAAGCAGGTAGAAAAAGGAAGGCTTCCTGTTGCATAGGGATTTAGCATAGGGAATTCCCAGATTTCCCCTTAGGAGCTATATGGTTTCCCACAGTTCTTTGTGAGACAGTACATAAAGACAAAGCGCACTTCACAGAGTAAAAAAAAATATGATTGATACATGTAAATGTAAACAGCTTCTGTCAAGGATCTGTGCCCTAGAGCTCATCTGATTACTCATTAGATACACCTGGGCACTCTGCTCTGCACCCTATTACCTCTATCCCTCCTACATGCTCACCTGCATACAACCTCCATTCAGACGCTAGTGCCAGATAGTTACAAGCCTTCAGTGGGTTTTGTCCAGCATTTTGATTACTGTCTGCCTGCCTGTTCTGACCCATTCCTGCCACCTGATATCTGAGCCAGCCTTAACCCCTGCCAGGCCTTCATCTGTATTAAGAGTATTAGAGTCATCTGTATGTTTTGGGATTTTTAGCTGTTTCTGTGCTCTGACCCCACTCTTGGACCCTGCTCCGACTTGTTTCTGGATCTTTGATCACCTAGCTCTGACCCTGGACATGTCTTCAACTCAAACTCTAGTTTGTCTCTGTTCTTATGGATCTGAACCTTTGCATTCCACTTAACCAACAAGCACCTGCCAAGGACTCAGACCTTCAGACCTATCTAAACGGATCCTGCAAACTGCAGAGCCTCTTCTACAACATCAGATGCTCGTCCAACATTCCACCAGACTTGTCTTCAAGTTCCACGGAGGTCAGTGAACCAGAATTCAATGATTGATATTTTCCTTATCCATTCTGCCTGGTAACTGAATCTCCTTCCAAAAGTACTGGTTGCTGAACCTGACGAATCTCACCTGTCCTGTGGCTGTTGCATATTTTTAATAAAACTATTCAAATGTTTCCCTTTTGTCTAGTTAAATTCTGGGTGCTCCATTTATGGTAATTATACCTTCACATGTTTTAGGTTTGTAATGGAGTCATGATCATGATACTGTCATGATCTGTGGTTTTGTGTTTCAATTTTAAGCTTCCTGTTGTCTCTGTGTTCTCCGTGTCGTCCTGTCTCCCTTGATTACCCCCCAGGTGTGTCTCGTTTCCCTGATTACCTCCCTGTGTATTTAAACCTACCTGTGTCTTCTGTTCTTCGTCAGGTCCTTGTCTGCGTTGTCTGTGATTATCTGAGTGTCTAGCGTTCTGAGCTACTCCTCGTTGTTTGGGTCTGCCTCGCGTATGCCCAGCGCTACCGGTGTTAAACCCTGGAATCCGTTTAGCCGTGCTGCCTGGCCTGAGGACTTTTCTGTTTGCTGTACACATTCTGGATTATTTTTCATTAAAAACCTCTTTTTTCACTGCATCCTGGTTCCAGCCTCTGTCTCACCACCTCCACCACAACCACTTCCTGACAGTCTTGTACATGTTAAAACCTTATTTTGTTCTTTTGTGGGTCTTTTGTGCATGTGTGCAGCTTGTTCTGTGCATGTGTGAATCATGTGGGTGTATTTGTGAATACTGAGACAATTTTAGCTTCATATACAAATAAATGTAGTTCTAGCGAGTAGCTTGACTTTCCATTCTTTTTAAGATATGGAGGTAGAACCCCATTATAACAGATAACCAGACGCAGGTAGTAATTTTTTTTTAACATTTACCAAATTACATTTACTTAAATTACCTTAAAAACAATTAAAATAAAAAAATAAAAAAACAACAACAGCACAGGAATGGTTTTACTTCAATATACAGTACCTCTCTTGTGTAATGAGTTTCAAATGATACCAGGCTACTATAAACCTAATATTTTAACCAAAACTGCCCCAGAAATAGAAACAAAACTACATATCATGTTAAACTTCCTATATTTATCAAAGCTTTATTGTTCTGATGTTATTTCCTATCAGCTGAGTCTGATGTGAAGCTGCTGGCATTACCTGTATACTGAAGCCGACACTGAATTCCTTTCTTATGATGAATGTCCCTTGGATGAGTTTCCTTTTTTATGTTTACAGTTTGACTTAAAAGTATTGTGTACTTTTAACTTTAGCTGTATTGAGATCCTGTATGATCACCGTTTTCATGTGTCATGCTAGCACCCTTTTGGCTTCATGGCTCACTTAATATATACAGTAGTAATTGCTGAACTATTGCTCTGAAAAGATTTTGTTCAAAAGCTCTGTGAAAAACAATATTTGATTTGGAAGAGAGTTTCTATTGGAATACTATGTTTTACTTTTATACTATGTTTTACTTTTAATCAATATGAAAAGCATCCTCAAAAAAAGGCCCAAATGTAAAAATATTAAAAGAAACTTTGTTGGATATCCTGTGTCTAAAGCTATAAATCCATTAAAATGCATTGACTCTTGTAACGACACAGTAATGGGCTCAAACATCATAAAATATAATCTGACCCTTTTTAGCATTAAAAATTAAATGTATTCTGTCACACCACTGTTCATCATCTGTCTCTTTAAAGTACACTGGGGAGCAGTCATCCCCGTGCAGCAATGAGGAAAAACAGTGGCTCATCAGAAAATTTGATGATGCAATTATTAGGCAGGCTGTTTCTGCATTCATTAGTGAAAATGTTTAATGGTAGGCAAAGGGGAAGGATTTGTGCTAAATAAAAACAAAACTCTCTTCCCTTACATGATTTCTATTTAGCTTCACCAACCATTTCTAGTTTATATAAAAGCAGTCTTCAATGTAGTTTTAACAGAGTCAAACAAAAGGGATTTATCATATTGAACAATTACATATAAATGTAAAGACTTTTATGTTGTAAAATTATTACCACCCAAATCCTTTGTGAAGTGGAGCTTTTTTTAAGGTAAAGGTTGTTTGGAAATTTCTTAATGTGGTGATTAAAGAACTTTACTAAAATACAAATTGAAGCAATAGTCAGCATTTTTTTTAAGAAATTAAAACTCAGGTTGTGAAATTTTCTTTTGGGCAATAAATTACACATAATGATAAAAGTAAAACAATAGTATTAGACATTTTAATTTTATTTTAGTATTTGAGCCTGATCATGTTGTTTGGTACTTGGCACAATTTCTGTCACCTTATCTGAAGGACATGCTGAACTCGAAAATGACCACACACAGCTGTTGGAATGATGCCATAAAGGTTTTTTAATGCAAAATTTATTTTTATGAGTTCTTGTGAACTGATGCAATCACAGAGAAAGAAAAAGCATTAAACATTTTATCAGAAACGGGTCAGCATCACAAACTGGGATGAGTACAGGGGAATTATCAAGATCAAGATGGCCTGGTGATCATAAAATGAATAGAGCGAGAGGATTTATTTGTTACAACACTGCACCATGTCATGGATGGCCTTTTTAGTATCTGTGTGGTTTCTTAACATCTAAGCCTACTCAAAATACTTTTGCAGACATGGACTTCAGTCTGTTTTTGGAACCTTGTAATATGTCCTTAAGCATACAAACAAGCAAATGAAAAACTCAAGAATTGATATTAATTCTACCTATGTTTAATTTAGGTTTACGGCAGCCTAAAATAAGTAAAAAAACTCATAAAAAAAAGAAAATGTTCCGATATATTTCTGTCAGGACCTTTTTTGCTTATTTTTTTAGATATTTTTCTGTAAAAACATAAAGAACCCACGAAAAAATCATTTTCTTAGTAAGTGAAAGCAAATAAGTGAATATAGTACATAGACGAGAGGGAGAAAATCTGAAGCATGTTTTTACCATATGTACTGTATAATCAGGCTGTCTATGAATATTTAAAGCCCATGCTAACACATTACCTCGGATACAGTTTATTACCCTACACATTCATAATTGAGCAACTTAAGCTTTTTCTAAGCAAAACATAAGCAAACAATGTAGTTAAACAAACAAAAAAGCAAAACAGAGTAATTGTTTGCTACCTTAGTGCAGTCAAATTATTAATAGTTCCTGGTTAACTGTATCTCTGTATATGAACTCTATATGAATGCACTGCATATGAATGAACTGTTTATCTCCCTCTTTCACTAATCATAATTATTAACTAGTCAATTGCTGATTAAACTTAAGGATTGACTGACAGCTGGCATCAGTTCATGGGGTATTAGTGTAACTGACAAATTAAATGAACTTTTTGGTTGCTGATTACTGCTGATATTTCTTTTATGTAGTCTAAATATTTCCTCAGCTTGAAAAATAAACCGTTATATCTTTTTAATTCTTATTTGTAGAATACAGATTGCTTGAAGGAGTCAAAACATGGTATTTTACATATACATTTCTTCTGAAATTGTCTTTTTATTTTCCTATGGGTTAGCAACTTATTGAGTGCACCAATGTTCATTTGCCATAATTTCTCCGTCTCTTGCACAAAATGTAAACAGTTAAAATAACAGCACTTGTGGCTTTAATGTATTTATAACATGGTAAGGTTGTAAACTTGAGAAAAATTTAAATTAATAAACTTTAAACCAACAATACGTAACTTTTTAACCTTCATTAAATATTTGCGTAATTTTTGTTATTATACGTTGACTTCAAACTAACTAAATGACACCTCTGGAAAGGTACAAAACCAAAGTTAGAAGTTACTTATTTTCATCATCGTCATACAACATTGTTTTTGCCACAATTAGTTTCATTACCTCATCATTATTCATCTTTCACACAGACACTGGAAACAGAAATGTAGTTCAAGCCAACTGCAGGAGATCAAGATTTTATCATTTAAGGCACTGCTCCTCATTGAAAGTGCCCTCTTCCTTTAGGCAAAAGAATACAGTTTTTGTCCAGTAGGGGAGCAAAGACTAAAACTGAAAGTTGTTTTGAGCTACTTTAAGAAACAAACACACAATCATGAGGCTTTGTGTAAAACTGAAAATGAAAAAAGGTGTACATCTTCCATGAACCTGAGGGTCAAACTAGTTAAACAGCAAAGAAAAGGCCGTCCATCTGTTGTCTAGTAAAAATAATATAAAAAAGCACCATTTTCAGGATGTAGATATCAGTTCTTCATGTTTCACTGGCCCTCTGCAGCTTTTAAACCTTTGGTTACTTGCAGGTCAGTGACACTCACTGAGCTGTTAAAGCAGCCGCACAGATTGCTGGAGATATATAGCTCGCAGTTGTACCATAGAATGCTTTAGTAGGCCTCAATATCTGTTTTGATGTGTGTGTGAAAGAATGAGGAAAAGGGCCATTGGTTGTCAAAGTTTGCTCAGTGACATCATTTAGTTTGTTAACCTGCCACATGTGCTGTATTCAAAGTTTCAGGTCGAAGCATTTTTGCGTTGTTAATTTGTGCACAAATTAGCCCAAGCACATGAGCCCCTGTTGTGTCACAGTGGTTATTACCATTGGTGACCACTGATGCACAAATGTTCACACTACAAAATATGTCCATAATCACCTGTGAATTTGTAGTGGAACATTTTCAGGTGTTGCATTCCAGAAAGATGTGCCATACAGGACATCCAACAATATGGTTATAACAGGATCCAAGGCACAAAGCCAGTTCTGACTTGGAGGAACCTTGGAGGATGAAAATAATCTGGCACAAAACTAATGAAACCAACTGACTAAAAAGAGGGAGCAGGTGTTTAAAGGGCTAGTTAAAATGAAATATGAGTTATTTAAGATGTTTAAAAACTCTAACATCTATTTATGGAAGGCAATCTTATTTTTTAAACCAGAGCAAATAGTAACTGAAAAGAGGGTAGTAAAACATAAACACATGAAGAAGGTTCCCTGAATTGCAGAAAAAAGTAGTACTTTAATCCATGATTAATGTAACGAGCAGGCAAAACAGAAGATA
Source organism: Jordanella pulchra (assembly GCA_034780135.1). Taxonomy (NCBI): domain Eukaryota; kingdom Metazoa; phylum Chordata; class Actinopteri; order Cyprinodontiformes; family Cyprinodontidae; genus Jordanella; species Jordanella pulchra. Next base: position 7,074 of record JAUZNJ010029443.1, on the reverse strand, counting down.
TATAAAAACAATAGAAGACAACAACAAAACACATAAAATGCACTGGAGAACCAGGGAACATGGATGAAAAGCAAAAGAATCCAGAGAAAAAGTCATCAGCTGAAGACAAATATTTGACAAACTAACCAAGAGCGGTCTGGTAGGGAGTATTTACCAAGCATTCACGTAGATTTGCTTTTCTTTTGATAAAAGTCCAGGGTGCTAAAGAGAGTATGGATGAAAAGCAGTACAATTAGCTAAACAATTTTTCAATATTTCAGTGTTCTATGTAGGATATCAACAAGGGTGGCAACTTCTTTCCAAACTACCAACTGGAATTTTGTGCTAAGGTCAAAAATGTCATTTTTGGAAAAAAAGAGGCAATGTAGGAGCTTTATATCAGCTAGCTGACTGGTCTTAAAAAGCAACGGGTGGAGGCAGGCAATGCTGCATTACTTTATGCTAGAAACCTCTAGTGATTGCTTCAGTTTCTTTGCTTCCCATTAGAGAACTTTGGTTCCAACTTGGAGACCTTATAAGAAATATCTGTAAGAAGAACAATAAATCAAATAGAGAATTAGCCAAAAAATATTTAATTCTGACAGAAGTGTTATGTTGGATCCTCACTAACAACTACGTATAAACTACCTTACAGTTTGCACCGTATTACCTTTAACTCATTGTCTTTCCAAACATTCTTGCCACTGGGGGAAATTAATTGCAACACTATGCTCATTTCATACCTAAATTATGCCGTTAGTATTGCTCCTGAAGGAAAATACCTAATTCCTAATGTCTTCTCTTAGGCAACCAACATCCCTTCTCTTCATGATCACCTATTCTTTTTTTTTTTTTTTTTGAGCTTTTTACGGCACTAGTGGCTCATTTTTCTGACAGTAGGCTGACAGGAAAGGAAATATGAGAGAGGGGGAGAGACATGTGGGAATGGACCACAAGCCGAATTTGAACCTGGGTTGCCCGTGTCAAGGACTAAACCCTCCATACATGGGTTGTGTGTGCTAACCACTGCGCGACCTGCACGCCCCATGATTCACCCATTGTTGACCACTCATGCAAAATGGAAACATGTCTTTGGTATCATTCCCTGTCTTCATGAAACGAGCATCTTTTTTCCATAATTATTTAATTATTCTCCGTGATGACACTCAACTTTATAAAGACGCAGTAGTAGTAGCTCTGAATCTTTGCCAGGGATTCAATCACCTGACCAATTCCAATCCCACTCCAGGGTTAGTCAGTCTTTTCAACACCTCTTAGAAAGCTGTCCCTAACAAACCTCACTCCTTGCACTCTATGTTTTAACTTGCTAAGACTGAACAAAATCAACTCTTTCAAGCTACTGTACTCCATGCTCCGTGCTTGTTTTACATTGGGATATTTCTCCGTGGGCACAATGTTTCAAAATTTTGTGGTTCTTTTTCTCAAAACACATTTTAGTCTGTCATCTCACAAAGTTCAATCATCTTCAACAGGGTGGCTTCTTCATCTGTCACCAAGGGGAGTTTTAAACAGTCTAAGTCTGCAGTAAATGGGGTGATGAGAAATGCTCTCAGACTGTTTTTGTATAGGTCATAAATGGTTTCTTTTCTGCAGATTTTCTGCAGCCAGCGTTGCATAGCCAGCTGTTTTCACCTCTGATGCTGCAGTTACCTTTGAGAAGGATGGAAAATGGGTCCGGTCTCTTTTTGAAGATTGATGGAGAAGAGCTTGACTTTTCTAATAAATGTGAACACACTTGATATCAGGTCAGAGAGAATGTTAAGCTTTGCTTAAATATCTAAATTGAGCAACCAATTCTACGTGGGGTCACAGAGCTCTGCACAGTGTTACTGTTTTTTTATATCTTTAGTCACACTGACAGCCACAGCTAATCCCAAATGCTGCTGCTTGTATTCTCACTGAGACTAAGAAAATAAAACATATCAGCACAGTTTTAAAGTACTTACTGTCATGATTCCGGGTTCCTCTGCCTCTTTTGTGGGCTTTGTTTTCTGTTTGCCTTGTGCCCCTTTTCTCCACTAGGTGGCACCAGGTCCCGGAGTGCGGTGTGGTGTTTGTCGCACAGCTGCGTCTTATCAAGCTTCATCAGTCGGTGCATAAGAGGAGATCCCTGTCAGTTCATCGGAGCCGAGTGTTTTGCCTGTTACGGTACCACTAAGCCTCCAGAGTTCGTCTCTGTCTTTGTCTCCTTGTTGCCTTGAGCTAACCGCCAGTCTTTTTCCCTGTTGCCTTCAGGTGATCCTGCGACCTTCTGGACCCACCGGTCTAATCCTGTCTGTTCCTCAGTTCCTAAGTTCCTCTTCATGACGCCGTGGAGATTACCCACTGGTTGCCCGAGCTCCAGGATTCACCTCTTCTGTTGCCTTCCATCGTTCTTGGTTTTCCCCCGACTGACAGCCCTAAATCTCCTCTGGCTCTCCGTCTGATCTGAGTCGACCTGTCCGCAAAGAGACTCTAAAACCCGGATCATCCAGACTCTTCCCAGAGACTCAGTTCTTCTACTACCATAAGAGAAATATACAGACTCTTCCAGTTCAGCACTGTTCGCTCCCACGGAACGTGAACTCACCACTCTGTTTCCTCCCTCAGTGATTGCTGCTACCAACACCAACCGGTTGCCTCTGGTCCCGGCTTCGCAGCGTTTCTGCAAGCCTCTAGCAAATTTTATAAACTCTCTGATTCTGATTACTCTCTCCTGTAGTGGTATTCTGTATGTGGGCTAAACAATTCAAATCCGTCATGACACTTACATTGGCTATCTGTAGCTCAAAGAATAGATTTTCTTCTAATTATAAATTGCTAAATAGTTTAGCAGCACAACACATTAAAGACTTGCAATGATCTTATCAATCTTTCAAAACACGTGGGTCTACTGGTTCCAGTCTACTTCGTATCCCAGAACCATACATGGAGAAGCAGTTTTCAGTTTTTATGCACCGTTAATCTAAAACAGTCTCCAAGGAAACCGTAAAACAACTGACACATTTAATTTCTTTAATTCAAGGCTGAAGATCCACCTGTTTAGAGGTGCCTTTTATTAGTCATCCACAAAAAAATGCAAGTGAAAAGCTGCTCTAAAATATAATATCCTATGAGAAATTGACCATATCTTATTGATTATCACATGTTCCGGTTGAAGACTTGGATATTTTTGTTGATTTGCTATGCACTTGATTGATGTTTTTAAATATTTTTACATTTTTTTCAGATGTTTTATAATGTAAAGAACTTTAAATTGCCTTGCTGCTAAAATGTGTTATAAAAGACGTTTTATGTTCACTTTCAAAAAGGCAAGAAAACGTGTTACCTCTTGATAGCCACCTAATGGAGAAATGGAGACACAGATCACTTCATTATGATCAGCAATTACATTTTGGTACTCTCAGTGGTTTAGCACATGAGTTTGACCAAAATTACCAATTTCCATCTCAGGTTTCATGATTCAAAAATATTTAGCTTCTTAGATACCAGGTAATTTTGATGGATAATGCAGTTGAATGTCCAAAATTCTGGGAATCGAGCATCAATTTTGAACAGTGATTAATGGATTGCTAGAAACATTTCTTCTCTACTGTATTTTCTTAGCAGTTTACCTTGCGCTTATGAATTATTGAACCTTTTTTGAAACTCTCTGGATGGAAAGAGGTAAAAAAATGCTCCAAGCTTGATGCTTCACAGTTAGACAGTGAAATCTGGAAAAGTAGTCAAAATGGTCTTCCATTTTTGTTTGTCGTAAAAAAATATAACTCTTATTATTCAAGTAACTCTCCTTTTCTTGTTTATGCTTTGCTTTTTGTTTCCTAAATCAGCCATAATGCCCTTATTGTTGCGCCAGCTTTACTTGTTTTTGCACATTACGTTTTTTTTGCCAGTGCTACTTTCAATAAGTATGGGAAATTTCAGTGTTGTCACTCAATATTTTTTGCACACCAACTATTTTAAACAGAGAAATAGCCGTAATGCAGCAGTCAAAGAGACGCAGGTTTGCCATTGCTGACCTAGTTCATGTATAAATAAATTAAAATACAAACAGAAAATGATCTTTTGGTGACCACAGTCCCACATTGGATTGTGTTAAAGCACATTTTGCCAGTTCCTGTCTCTGCTGCAGTCGCATTTAGTTGTGAGCTGTGATGTTTCATACACTCTTGATTTGATCTTAAACCACTTTCCTGTAACATCTGTGAGTTATTTTAACTGTGCAAGAACATTTAAACATAATTTCTAATTCTGCACTTGTATTTTAGGAACTCTGTCTTTTATATTATTTTCCTCACCATGGTGAAGGATCAGTAGCCTAGATTTAGCTGTAACATAGTTTTTTTTTTTCTGTCTCTCCGAAAGCTTTTCAGTCTCTGTCTAAGTCTCCCCTCTCTCCTGCTCTCTCTATGTTAGATTAATTCTATTAAGAGTAGATTCAATGGTATGGTTTTGATTAATTTATCCTTAGTAGAAAAGGCAGAACTGGGGTTAACAATAGAACTTGAACTATGTTTGAACTATTGCAATCCAGTTGAGCTAATTAAAATTGTTAGCTTAATCTAAGGCTTCAGCTATTATGTTAGATCCAAACCTAGCTAAATTATTTAAATATATGCTTCTATTGATATCTAGCCATTTTAGATATCATTAACCTATCCTGAATATAGAAATATGTACCACAGGCTTTAAAGAAATGAAATGTTTAATTAAGAAATCCTCTCTTTATCAAGATGAGTTAAAGAATTAATAAAGTTCTTAATAAAAGGGTTAGTAATCAAGTATCTGAGCATTTACACTGTAATGAGCTGTTTGAAGAGTTTCTGTCAGGTTTTAGAACTTATCATGGCCCTTAAACAGCACTGATGAAAGTCAGTTGTGATATTGTTATAGCCCTGGATAATAGAATTGTGTCTGCATGTGTCCTGTTAGATCTCAGTGCAGCATTTGATACAGGCTATTGAAACGTTCTTCTAAAAAGACTTGAAGGTCCTGTTGCAAAAAAACCTGCTTAGTCAGTCATTTTATCTAGATGACATTGAATTGGCCTCCAGAAAAAAATAGAAAAAAAAAAAAATTGTTCTGGATTCGTTGATCAACAGGTCAGGTTTGCAGAATTACTTTCTTTAATATCCAAAATATTGCAAAAATCAGAAGCACCCTGTTTTATTTTATAGTTGGATAATTCTAATTATCAGGAAGACCACAAAATGTATATAAAAGCCTGCAGCTGATCCAAACCCTGCAGACCAGTGTTTGATAATACATTTTCAAGAGAGTATGAAATGATATTTTGAAAAATATACAAAAAAATAGATGTACCTGTACATCATTCAGGAGAGCAGCTCCCTTCGTGAAACAGCACTCTGTTATAAAGCTAAACCAAGAGTAACGTTATGTTTTACAGCAGCAAACTTTAAATATTTTATTCAGGGATAGTTGCAGAATTTTTTCCTTGAGCTGAGCAGGCAGTCTGCAGAGAATCTGTGAGTATGTGTATACGCACATGCAACTAGTTAGTCCCTTCTTTGTTTGGCCTAACGTTGGTAAAGTAGGCCTTTTCGTCTCCCATGTCTTTAACTCTCCTGCCTTAGGCTTTGTTTTATATGTAAAATAGAATGTGAAGGAAAAAAGACATAAAACTTAAAACGAACCACTTTTGGTTTATTTTGATTTTAGAGTCTATTGAGGGGAAAAACAGTAAAGGTAAGCAGCAACATTGTAGCTCCAAGACTATTCAATTGAATTAATACAGTTGCAACTCTTTTTCTTTACAATGAATATAAATAGTCATGTATTTATCAAAGAGAAATTTGATGAAAAATTGTGTAAATCAAACTACTTTTATACATACATATTGGCAATAATTTTTTCTCGAGTATAGTAAAGCAGTGCTTTTGCCCCGCTTTACTTGTTAAGCATGAACTGAGTGTGCTTGAAAGTGTGGCTGTACAAATTTTTAACTACTATTACCCAACTGACTTTCATACCAACTGTTGTACACATTTAAATTACTGGTGGGACTAGATTGAAAGTTTTACTCGAGATAATTACAAGGTCTTTAATGAGTTAATCAAGATTAATTGCATTTTAATCGAAATACTACTATATGATCAACAAAATAAACCACGTTCTTGCTTCCCTGGCAATATTGAATAAATAATTATATAAGAAAAATAACGTATACTTATACTGTTTTTAATCCGAGTATTTATGTTATTCAACCATCCGATTGGTCAAAAGTTATGTTTTAGCTTTTTTTCTTTTAGAAAAGCGGAAAGTGCAAAGTGGAAACAGTACTTGAACATTAGTAATAGTGTGTTTCCTTTCGCCAAATATAAATACCAACAAGGCATAACAATATTGCCTGTAACAGAAGATAGTGCTTTATTTCAGCTATGCATAGAGCATTGCATTTAGAAGCTTAACAATTGCTATTCAAAGTGCAGCATTTAGTAGAATTAAAACATTTAGGCATACCACTGAGGCCACTTTTTCTTGTTAAGCCAGTTATTAACGCAAATATTAAATGTTCCTGGTCCTAGATCCTTCCTAATTGCCAGCACTACTCGAGTATATTGGACTTATTATGGCAACCACAGATGCACTTCCGCTGAAGCTTACTGTAGATGTCCATTCTGAATTTAGGTATTCAGTAAGTACAATGTGCTGCAGAACTTGCATTCGGTTCGAGCCATGATGGTTTTTAAGGCTGTGTCTGAATGTCTACCCTAACCCCTACAGTATATAGAACAGAATATTACGGTAATGCCATTTTAGATGAGTGTACAAATGTCTGGTGAGTGAAAAAGTAGCGGACTCAAAATTTCCTGCACCTAGAAAATTGGGATCATCCATGGTAACTGGATCAGCATATACATCCCAAAATGCTTTGTGAGAGCTCCCCTCATAAAGCATGATGGGATTTGTTTTTTTGGTGAGAAGGAAAACACATTGCGCAGACATCGTGCTGGGAGCCAGAGTTTTGTGATAAACGAGGAACGAAAAGTAGTGGTCATGTCATGATCCGGGTCTGTTAGTTTTGTTTTGTTTTGGTTTTCTCCTTTGTTTTTCCTTCCACCAGATGGCGACAGA
>JAUZNJ010029441.1:0-15423 GCA_034780135.1 Jordanella pulchra | reverse complement strand
TCTGTCTGTCTGTCTGTCTGTCTGTCTGTCTGTCTGTCTGTCTGTCTGTCTGTCTGTCTGTCTGAGTAGAGCCATTCTTCCCCTGCAACAGGACAGCTTCCCTGCTGACTGAAGCACATGTCATCATCATGTCATTAGCATATGTGTGCAAAGCTTTTGGTTAATTTCTGGAGATGTACATCCATCAATCAATGTTAGGCAGCTGCAACTCAAGTAGCATTTTTCTGATTTTGAGAAATAGGCATAAGCTGTTTTGTCCTTATACTCTATTAAAACACACTTGTCAAATGTTTAGAGATGAATTTTTAAATTGCTTAAAAGGGGCCACAGTTTTCTGTTTTTTTCTGTTTTTTTTGTTGTTGTTGCATTTATTTAAATTGGTATTAATCAACAGTTCTTCAGATTTTCTCAAGGTTTTCCCAGTTTTTTTCTGGGCTTTTTCTGATATATTTTTGTCGTTCCAAAACATTTTCAGAAAAATTAGGAGAGTGAAATATTGAGGTAGAGATGCTCTGGCCATTTGTTTAAAAAAGCATTACAATCTTGCAGTCCCTTAGTCCAGTTACAGTGGATTTATGACAAAGACTGACATCAGATTATAGTTCTTGACTAAATTTAATCTGGTCTTGAATTGACTTTAAAAACTTTTCTTACTGGTTGAAACAGGTTTGAGTTAAATGGCTTAAAGGGAAAAGAAAGGCTTCTTTCTGGGAAGGTTCTGGGGAAGACTTGTGTGGTCATTTTAAATTACGATTATTTTAAAATAAGGGTTAAAAAGATGCCTTCTTATCTTGCCAAAGAAGCTCAGCTATTTTAACCAGAATCATTTTCAGAAACCATATCTTTCTGGAATTGTGGGTTATTTACATAAAACTTGTAAACTAAATAGACAATGTCCCCAAAACACCCCAGATATTTCACACTAGCTGAAAACTTTTCAGGAATGTTTTGCCACAACCAAGGAAGATGAAAAACTTGTAACAAACCAGTTTAGCTGTAGTGTATTGGCTCAGCATTGTTTGCTTAGCACTAACCTTTATGCATTTAAATTATTTTACCAACAACCTCAGGTTAACAATCACCAGAACTTGCTGTTAACACATGATAACTCCATTTAAGCCCATTAAATGCTGTTTCTCTTCTGCTGACCATTACAGAACAGAAAACATTTACACACCTTAGAGTTCAATTTAAATACACATGGGGTTATACAAGGAAAAGGCTTATCTTGTTTAACCATGAACCAAATGCACAAGGAGCACAGTGTCTCACTTTAGGGAATTTTGAAACTCCACTATTAATATTTGATCCAATAAAACATGTCATGAGTCAACCAATTTTCCCAGTGAGAGCTGGTCCGACCATGGTGTTTTGTTTACAGATGCTGGGATATTGCTTATGCTGTCCTGAGGGTGCATTCAGCATTTGTTATTGCCTTCTGCTCATTGCTGTGCTTATTTTCTGTGTATCTTTCTGTCCACGTCAATGTTTGCAGCTCCAGAGGTTAAAACGCTCGCTGTCCTTCAAAACCATGATGCGCAGCAAGAGTGTGGAAAACTTCTTCCAGAGGTCCTACAGTGACGCTCGCCTGCCTGCAGACTTCATCACTGACCCACCGCCACCCTCTCCTCCACTGCCACCCGGCTCTCCTCTTGTTGGCGAACGTTCGCCCTCCATTTCACCGTCTCTTAGCCCCAATCCTTCCATCTGTTCCCACTCACCGTCTCTCAGCCTTTCCCCATCGCTGCCTGCCAAGCCTCCCAGAGCTCAGATTAACCACTGCTTTCAGGACCACATCTTTCGGAAGCCCACCAACTGCCAGCACTGCAAGCAAATGATAGTGGGTAAGGTGCTAGAGCTGTTCTCACACGATTACTCTATTCTGTGTCTCAGTATTTGGCACAGATAAGGATTGATGCCGAGTTAGAGACAACATAAGCACATATGTGTTACGAAGCATCTTGAGGTTGTAAAGAAACTGCTCTGTTTGATTGTAAAACAAAACTGCTTATCCTGCTTTGAGTGCATTTGGATCAATGATCATAGAAGGTAAAGAGAAAAAGACATCAGAAAACACTACAATACACAAATGACTGCAAATTACTTCATATATATCGCACAGTTACACTCCAATCTTACCTAATTCTCTTTTGCAAACCAATCCCACGTGTTTTATTGTTGCCACCCATAGCAAAACAAAAACTGAAGATGAAATCTGGTTTATATCACATTTACATCTTCTGGATATAAATGAGCACCAATCAAGACCAAAATAGTTCTCTCATGCTTCACATTTTTTTTCTCCTTAGAAATAAATCCCACAGTGAGCATTATGTGAGTTTTCTGATTTGTCTCACATCTCCCTATCTTTTCCTGGCCTCAGCTAAGAAAGTAATGAGACATATTGTACTAATTTCAAATGTGTCTCAATTTTATATCGGTACTTGGAAGCACTATCTAATTTATGTCTGTGTTGATGCGGATTCAATCATGTGACCCATATATGGTGACCTTAGTCTTTGGATACGGTTGTTGCAGGTTCCGATCCTGGCATGTCGACCTATGGAACAAGTCATCCCTCTTCTCTCACTTATCCCAATCTCCTGTTAGTTTGCTTTAAAATAATGACTACTAGAGGAAAAAAAGTCTCGGATTTATCTCATGTTAAGCTCTTTAATTATCCTTCGAATTAATTAAGACATATTTGATATCAGAGCCATATTATTATGAGATCCCACTACTCAAGTTTTGCCCAGACGATTTTCCCAACACAGCCTCCTTCTGTCTTCGTGATATCTTGTTTCTTTAGCTTATCTCTTGCTCTTAAAGGACTCTTAGGTGAATTAATTTAGAAAAAGAAATCACAGATGATATGAATATGAGAGGCTTAAAGTGATCTCAAGAAATGAGATTGAACAACTGATGAGCAACACATTTTTCCTATGGGCATTTTCTTTTCTTAAACCCGGGCACTTTTTTCATGTTTTTTTTTTTTTTTTTTTTTTTACCTTATGAAACAAAGGTAAACACTGTTGGAGAAGAATCTTGATTTGATTAAAAATGCAAATCAGAAAGGAAACATGTAAGCTATATAAGGACTTACTCAAGAAAAATGCTGGTCTGATATCTTGTGTGATGTCATCAGATGCAAGTTAAAGTAGAAACTTGGTTTTGGGATAGATTTTTATCATTATTTATGATAAAATAGCCAAAAAAACAGAAAACATTATCCCTGGCAAGGGTTGATCATTAAAGTCAAAATTAATAATTTTACCAAAAGTCCAGCTTGAGTCTTAAAAATGCTCCCTGCTCTAATATGTTTCAAAGATGAACCTAAACAGATGGAGAACAGAAGAAGAAAGTATCCAGTGTGGCAAACTTTTTTTTTTAATTAACTTGACAAATTCTCAAGCAGTTAGATGTGCTTTGGCTCCATTCGATGAACATTTAATTAAAAGTGACTTGTTTCCCTCAGTGACTAAATTGAAGATATTTTTTTGAAAGTTTGTTGCTCTTGTGAGCTAACAGCTACTAGTATTTCTGCTAAATGTGTTTCCTGTCAGTATGAGTGATTACAACCTCCTACCTGCTTCCCTGTGTTTGCGTCTGTGCTGTTGTTTTGCATACATTGTGGAGTTTATTTATGTAATGCATCACCTCGCTCTGGCTGCACTCATCTGCAGTCCTCAAATAAAGTCTAGCCTCTGTGTCCTTGTTAAGCTGATTAAGTACAATCAATGTTCCTCTTTAAAGTAAAAAGCTGTGCCTTCTTTAAGCCCTCCAATTTTTTCCCTTTATCCATAAGTGTCTTGTTGATGTTATCCTCGTCTGCAGCAAATTTAGAAATCAGTCTGCCTTTAGATTAAAAACAAAAAAGGTGTTGCCCCTTCCATGCTTAAAAACATCACAAATAATGTTTATCTCATTAGAAAACAAATTAGGAACAAAACATCTGGAGATTGCTCCCCCCTTCCCCCTTTAATACTTTAGATTAAAGGAAAAACACTTGATGAATCACTTCTAAATCGATTATGTCTGAAATATCTCCAGCTGGTTTTCAATCTTGCCTTTTTTTTTTAGAACAGGCTCTTGATTATAAGCTGTTAGTATCACCACCTGCAACACCATTAGCTGGATAAAAACTAGGACAGGGCTTGATAAAGTGAGAAGAAAGAAATCTGCTTCTGTGATCTGTAGGCCGCTTTGTTCTCTTCACTGTTTTTTTTTTTTTTAATGTACTCTGCTGCTTCCGTTTAGAAAAATGTTTCAGCTTCTTTGTATCGACGTACTGTGTTTCTTGGTTTTCATTTTTTGTTTCTTTCCATCTCTGTAGGAAACTCCAAACAAGCTCTGCGGTGTAAAACGTGCAAGATGGCTGCTCACCTGTGGTGCACATCAGAACTCTCACAGCAGCAATGTCATGGAAAGGTTTGTAAACTACGTTTTGTGCTGCATTTATTGTTTTAATCTACGGAATTCTAATAGTAATTTTACTGGCATATGTGATATGTGTAGGGAAAAAATGTCTGCCTTTTTTTTTGTTATTATAGTCCAAGAAACTGGAAAAACAAAATCAGCAAGCACATAGTTTGTATAATAATGTGTAAGGATGTGATCAAAGAAAGAAAGATCAAGATAAAAACATTTGAGATGAGGTGTTAATCAAATAACTTACCCTGAAAACAAGGGCCGACATGTTGTTTTTCTCTGTATAATGTCATTGATATGTGAAGATAATGTAAAAACAAATACTCATTAGTCCAAAAACTAAAAAAACAGCAACAAAATAATGCAGAATTACCAACAGATGAAGTAAATCCTCCTAAAGAAATGTGATAAACAAACATGTCAATACCAAAGTGATTAAGCAACGCAATGATTTTTTTTTTACCAATTACACAGTTGAAACACTGGTTTTTACATCAGCTGACTTATTCTTTAAGAAGCAAGCAATAATCATTCAAACAGGCATAGGAAAAATAGGCTTTGAACAGTTAGAACAGGAGCTCTTAGAATAACACAATAAAGCCTGCCTGTTTAAATATAAATATATAGACATATGTATAATTAATATGCATTTTATCAATACTAACAACTTCAAGTTAACTAATCAAACAAAGAAAATACTTTTTACCACTTGAAATAAAAAAACAACAAGAAATATTTGTTTTAAACTAGGACATCAAATAAACATCATTTATCAGCATTTTTTAGGAGGCTCAAACCTGAAAGAGGTTTAAACATCAGGTTGTTGTTCCTAATTCTTAATGTTATAGTGATCACCAGTGTGAAAATATAACAATTTATATTTTAAGATGTCTTCAAAGAATTGAAAATAAGCTGTCAAGAACCTTAACAACGTTCAACATTCTCAGGTTTTACATTCAAGCATGTTTACCTTGAGAAAAGACAGAAAGATGATAAAACAAGTGTTTTAAAAAGCCCTGAATTTTCATCATGGGACCTACAGCGGGATTTTGCTGCTATTGTTGAAATCAAAGTGCACGCTAGTAAAGCATGTCTTACTTCCATGGGAGGTATGTGAGGGCGGGGAAACCTTTGAAGAAATAGAAAGGACAGGCTGATACTTTCCATTGACAGTGACAAGAACTCCTGGAATGATGTTCTTTGGACAGATGAGTCTGTAATTGAGTTGTGTGGAATCTAGAGCAGAGGATATGTTTGGCATTAATCAGATACAGCGTTCCAGGAAAATAATTTCATACCAACTGTGAGGAATGGAGCAGGAAGTGCCATCGATCAGTGGTGATTCACTGCAGCAGAACTGGCCAGCTCACAATCACCACCATAAATTCTAGCATTAATCAGAGGGTGATTAAAGGAAATTTGAGGCCATCTGTAAGCTGAGGCAGAACTAAACCCTGAACATAACAATGAATAAAAAAAAAATCAAACATACTAGAAAATACACCAGAGCCACACTTGGACTAAACAATGGGAAGCCCTCAGCACTGTTAAAGTCTAGATCCCGGTCTAATCGAAATGGTGCGATGACTTGAAATGGCTCTACATAAAATAAACCCCTCATATACGTATATATATATTGGCTGAAAGACTTTCTTCAGATTGATGTCAGATACTGATGGATGCCTGCAGAAGTTCATTCCTCTAAGAAGCACAGAGTCCTATATTTTTCTTTAGCTTGAAAATACATTTATGCTGCTGTCTTTGCTCAGTTGGATTCATTGACTTAATTTACCAACAAATAATTGATTTGATTCTCCTGAGATTAAAAATAGAAAATGAAGAAATGTAATCATTGTCATCACTGTTTGCTTCAGCCGTTCTGGTTTATAGTGTTTCTGAATCAAGCTCAGACTAGTAAAGATGAAACCCTTGATGCTTCAGTTCAGTTCTCTCTCTGTCTAATCTTCATCTGAAGTGTATCTGCCAGGGAGAAGACTGGTGGACTACATGAAAGGGCTTCAGTTCTCCGTGGGAAATTGGCAAAATTCCCATGTTACCTCCTTCAAACCTTCCTGTCTAATGTCGATTCTTGCTGCCTTGTGTCAAATCATAAACCAGGAGGATTTCATTTTTTTTTTTTTTTTTTGAAATGTGTTTAAATTAAATCCTGCCATGGAAACTTATATATTACTTTACTACATGTGTGTTTATATGACTTTTTCAGTGTATAAAGATAAATATATCATTATTTTAATCCAGTCTGCTTTCATAATCACAATTTAAGCCTCAGTCTAATCCTGAAACACTCATAGAATATTTAAGAGGATACGACAACAAGCTATAAATTCATTTTGCTTCCCTTTGAGAAAAAAAGGAAATTAAAAACGTACAGCTGCCTGCTAACTATTAAAACAATAAGTTAAAACCTTATATTTGGTTCACAAAAGGTTTAATTATGGAAGTTATTATGGAGCATAAAAACATTTCCTTCAAAACTATAATGATTTTAGAGTTTTTTTTAGCGTTTACTTTCTAGGGGCATATGTGAGGGCATTAGTATGCAGCAAAAGGTGAGATCTTCTGAGAGCAACTTTGAAAAATTTAAAGAGCCCTTTGTTGAAAACAGCTCAGCAGAGTTTGACAGCTTTGCACAAACAGGAGAAGATGTAGGCAAGTGAAAATGGCATGGAAAGGTAAATTACATCTGCTTAGAAATAGATCCAAGTAAAACCGAAGGTACATTTGGTTTTTGCTCCTCATCATGACAGAGACTTAGCTTCAGATTTGCGAGTAAAGACGGAGGAATTCTGACCTCAGCTGAAACGCTTACTGTGCTTAATTCGGTGTGAAATTGTAGTCATAGGGACCCACAAACAGACTTCCTTAGCCAGTCTTGTATCAATGCAATAACTGCTGTATTTGTGTTTCTGATCCAGTAATTTTCACATGACTTCATTAGGGTTCCTAAAATTCCTGCTCATTTGAGTCCATTTTCCTGTTGACCAAATCTGTATACAGGAAGCAATGGAAGTTAAAATAGTCATTCTGCTTTCTGCTCTCCTCCATTAGTCTGGAGCATTCAAGCGAAACTTCAGCTCTCCGATGCTCGTCAATGACCAATTGGCTGTCGTCAAGGAAGTACAGCCATGCCAAGGTGAGCATGCACACAGTGCCTGTGTGTGTGTGTGTCTGTGTGTGAAAGTGACTGCACAGGTTTGTTTGCGTCCCTGCGCTTTTGTTTTGTGACTTTGCTCTGTCTAGTGATTTGGGGATATTTTTAGATTTTTGTGAGCTTGCATTGTACCATAACCTCCATCTCACCTGACAACCGCGGAAGCATGAAGTGGGAGAAAGATAAAGAAGAAGAAGAGCAACTTCAGCCTTTCTTGGAGGCTTTTGGATGGTCTGCACTCTGAAAGTATGTGAATAAATATTTATAAGCTGTGATGTTTATGTTTTTTAATCTGTTTATGATTTGCATCGTATACCCCCGGACTGTTGAAGTTCAGAGACAGGCACTGCCGTTTGCATGTTTAAAATCTCCATAAACATTGAAATGCTCCCTAATTTATGATCAGCACGAGCTCTTTCCAACTCTCTCCTGAGACGCGATTACACCTCATAAATTACGTTTTGAACATATGTTGAGTTTTTACAGCTCTTCTTTAATCCCTTGTCTATTTGGACTTGAATATATATTCCTTCTTTTTTCATCTTTGGATGGGAGCTCCTTTCCTAGGGGAAGAACACATGGGTAGTTAAAAGGTGTGTAGCAATAAATCTTTCAAATAAACTATACGATATTGAGTTCATAAAAAGGAATAAATGTAAAACTTCAGGAATATATTTTGGAAAACTAATGCCCCTTTACACTATAGCATATCTATCAGGAATTCAGCAGTATAAGTAGTAGATGCTAGTAAAAATTACTAGCATGGTAGAATATACTGCCTTTTAAATAAGTATACAGGTATAGGTATATAATATATATATATTATATATATATATATATATATTTTGCAGATTTACTCTGCTGCAAGCAAAAGTTATACAAGTTCTATGCAAATGTTGCTGTAAAAACCTGATCATTTATTCTATTCTGTGCTATGCAGACATTTTGTCTTTATAGAAGATCAACTCAGTTTCGTCTTCGACAGAATTAGATTTAAACCAACAGGACATTGTTTCCGATTAAATCAGCTAAACTTCAGCTAGTAATTATTAGACCACTATGGAGGAGAATCAGGGTGTTAAACTTTAGACACCAAGAGCTCCTGTCATTCCTAAAGCAGAAAAAGACTCAAAATAATGAAGGCACTGCTAAAAAAAAAAAGCTTATCCTCAAACTTGTATATTCTACTTTCATCCTCCCAATAAGCTACACTATAAAAAACTCCCGAGCTTCAAAGTTGGCACACAGGCTTCGAAGGCACAACGGGTTGTTAATTTTCCATGGAATATTTTTAGAACTATGGATCTTTTTTTGCCAACATGCATGGCAAAACAGAAACACAAGTGCCATATTCTGAATAAATCCTAGTTGACTAGTTTTGTATGAATTCAGTGGAGGTTTCACAGATCACAAGCTTTGTTTTAAATAGTATGTATTGAGTGTAATTTTTTTTTTGTTCAGTCTATCTTTTTAAGTCCCTTTACTACATTGCCATTTTACACTTGTGAAATTGGTTCTAATATTAAAATTGCTTTAGAGATAAAAAAAAAGTTCACTCTGCTTTTTACTAGTAAATAGATTCAAGGATCAATGAATCTTAATCTGAATTTTGAAGACACAGCTTTAAAACTGTTGCAAGCTAATCGCCAGTGATAGCATCAGCTGGTCTGTCGTTTTCTTCTCTTCTTCAAATTATTTAAAATGCTGACAAAAGCTGTATTAGAAAATAGTGCTTCAATGCTTCAATAATTGCTGATTGTTGATAGTCATCCAAGAACTTTGTGTCTTTCTTTTTGTAATTCAGGGTATAAATTGTGAAAATATACACACTAATGGTTAATCTTAAAGCACAAATGAAAAGTGTTGAATGTAATTTTAAAAAAATAATTAATGTAAAATTGTGCAAAATAAAAAAACATTGTAAGCTGGTATCAATGATTAAAACCATTTTGAACATTCAGTAGTTGGTGCTATTGTCAATAATGAGTAAAGACCGGTTTAACAGTGAGTAAACATTGTAGCTGAACCAAACATTTCTTACCAACCACTATAAAATTTAAGAATAAGAAGAAGAAGAAGAAGAAGAGCAGTGGCTCCTTCTGAATGTATTTATTTGTAGCTCCTACCTCCTGTTCTTTCGTCATGTGATGTGTAAGCACATGGAGGATGCTTGTTGAATTGGAACTACATCCTTACAGGAAAGAACTAACTTAAACAAAAAAATATCCAAATATATCAAATGGCTGTAGTGCTCCATTATAAATTGAAATAAAATGAGAAAAAATATGAGAAAACATGCATTTGCATGTGTCAAGCAAAGTACATGTTATGTAATTATGAGGTTGACTTAGTGAGGTGGGCTGTGGCTATAAATTCTGTCACACAAAGACTATTCAGATAGTACGTATTATGGTGACCACTGAATGCATTTCCACTTTGGCCTAAGTGTTGGCCTCAAAATCAATTTGTCCAGATCTTGTCTGTCTTGCACCAGATCTGGAGAAGCCTCTGGTTGATATCACTGTTGTTGTTCAACAGTCTTCTAAAGAGAATGCTCACGATTGTCCATGATTTTCTTCATTTTCTAAAGAAATACTTTTTGTGAAATCCTCTTCAGGGGCCTCATCTATATAAAGGGTGTCTGAGCACAAAAAACATGTGGCGAAACATTTAAGGCAAAACTCTGGATGTATAAAAATGAGCATTGAATGAAAGTGTGCAGCAGCCATGCAAACTTCTTAAATCCACAATAACAGGCTAACAACCACTAAAACTTACCCAAAAAACAGAAACGTGCTGATGTTTTAAGCAACATGGAGGTCCCTTCTCCTAAGCACATTCAAAGTGAAATGCAAATCAAATACCTACCCGTTGTTCCTCTGAGTTGTTGAAGTATTTTGTTGTGTATGAAGTATGAGTGTTGAATCAATACGATTATGCTTGTTACTTGTCTACAATCATCTACCTTTTTTTTGTGACATTCAGGATCAGATGATTGTTTCAACACCATGCCACAAAGTGGTTCAGCAGCTCTCATTACTCAGGATCTTGTCTGTCTCTGATACACCCAACAACAGCAGAGTCTTTCAAGTATTTCTAAAAATGATAGGACCGGGGTCTTGTACTGGAAGTCAGAGGTGTACAGAGTAAAAAGGTTTGATGAGAATACCATACCCTCTGGTGCTCCTGTACTACTATCTATTTAGACATTTCAGTCTCACAAAATGTGGTCTGTTTGTCAGGTAGCCTTTAATCTGATTGTTACACTTTATCTCCCTGAGCATCTCGTTTATGTCTATTCTAATGGTCTGTTCCCATTTGAGTTTTTGATCATGTTCGTCTAGTTTTCTGGAGCACTTTTGTTTTCTGGAGCTGGTTTACAGCTTTTTTTCAACTTACAGATGTTTTGGCTACTTGCAGCATTTTTCTTTTGCGTATGTTTTGTGCGTTTGTTGGTTAGCATCAGGTTTTGTGTTTGCAGCATGTTTGCATTCTGCTGCTCTATATTTTCTATCACATTATTTGATGTACATTTATGCACTTGCATTTAACTCTCCATATACAAGTAAATTAAATGTGCAATGTAGGTTAATTGTGTAGCAAAAGAATCACATAAGTGTGAAAAATCAAAATTTATATGACTATTGAAACTGCTGCTGAAAGGTAGGAATGAAAACAACTTCAGTTTTGTTTGAGGCAGTAATGGTTATAGTGTCTTTCTTTAGTACCTTCTACTGGGATGAATGACTTATAATACCTTTGTTTGTGCACTTAGCCACAGTTTATCACTAAAGTAGCTATCCAGTTCTGCCACAGCATCATCCACCTATTCTGAGTCATTGTTCAAAACGAACATTAATCTTTCTAATGCTCTTTTGTCTCTCATCACTTGTCTTCATTTAAGGGAGCATTTCTGCATAGACCAGACCTTCCTGATGAGCTTAACTGATTGCTTCCTCTCAGCTGTTGATAAGCTGTTGTTATAACAGCCAAAAATGAATGTTTATGCCACCACTGATGCAAAAAAGATCTTCAGCCTCTCTCCTCCAAAACACACATGTGTCTCATTGGTAGAAAAAGTCTGCTCTGGCCTTTAGTGTAAAGACTATTGTTGGTTCCAGCCCAGCTTATTGTACAGGTGCACACCAAGGGACTTATAAGAGTTCAATATCTTATGTCAGTCCCTTGGATATCCATCAGTCAAAGTCACACACTGACAGCAATTGGCTAGTGGCATTGTGAGAACAGACTGCAGGCAAAGTCACACACTGACAGCGATTGACTGGAGGCATTGCTAGACAGACTTCATTTTGACAAGACATTTTTCTGTGTTTTATTATCACAAGCTCTCATGTCGCGATATGTTGTTACACCGCTAGAAGCTTCATCTCTTGTGAAGTCGGCAACATTATGCTGACTAGGTCCGGATCTCTTGCTGGGTTGTTTTGCACATGCATCAAGATAAGATCAACCTGCAGCTCCATTTTCATCTCAAAGCTGGGAACTTTGCCAGGGCCTGCTGACTCTTCAGTCTGTCAAACTTACAATGTCCTCATACTTGCTAAAATACAGATCTCATGCTACTCAAGATGACTATAATATGATTAAAAGAGCTTTATCAAGATTTTCTGGAATTTACGCCAATTCAATTCAGTTTATTTATATACCGACAATTCACAACACATCTTATCTCAAGGCAGCTAAAAGTTTTCTATCTAAGGGAAATCTATCTGATTGCATCCACTCATTGATTCAACAGCAATCCCTCACACCAAGCATGCTTGCAGCAACAGTAGAGAGGAAGAACTCCCTTTTAACTGGAAGAAACCTCCAGAAGAACCAGTCTCAGTGTGAGCGGCCATCTGCTGAGGCCGACTGGGGTTCAAGGAGACAGAAGCAGACATACAGAAAAGGAAAATTAACTCCATCCTAGAAAGAGCTGTCTGGCATTCAATTGTGTTGCAGGTTTACTGCCATTAACTCCCATCTATTATGTCATGCACATATCAAAGAAGGTTTTAGACTGAAACCCTTAAGTTAGTGTCTGTGACTCTTACTTCAAAGTTAGAAAGGAAGCAGTGCACAAGTTGCAATGATAAATAAACCCAACTCTTACAAAAGCATTGAAGAAGTCTCCTCTTATCCTTAATGTGGCACAATTTTGGTTACTTAGTCGAGTGAAAAAAGTGTAACAGGGAAAACAAAGACAATCTGAAAACACTCTGAGAATATTGGAACTGGATTTAGCATCATTTTCATAATTTTTCATTGCTGTTAAACCAAACAGTTCTTTCACTGGTTTTCTTTTTTTAATCCACCTTGGCTGCATTATTATGTTATACCATGTTTGAAAACAAATTATTTTTCACCTACTAACGTATAAAGGACAGTTTGCAATTTCTAAAACATTTTCTGTGTATTTTAAATCAAAAAAACTATTTCTTAGCTTTATTAAAAATCAACCTAACTCCTCACTGTGTTTCTTATTAACCGTCATGTTGTATATTGCCTCATCTTCTGAAATAGATATAACACAAGTACATGTTCTTGTACTATTCTGCCTATAGGAAAATCTCCAAGAGTGTGGTAAAGGTAGTTGGGGCATAAACCGCACTCTTGTATTTATGAAGATGGATTTGAGATTTGTTGAAATAAGAATAAACTTTTTTTGTGAAAAGGATGAGTTACAGAAAAGAAAGAAATGAAAGCTACATTCAGTTTCAGCACTAATTAGGCTACATAAATAAAACCATAAGGTCTTATACCTGCTATGAAAATGAGATTTGTTTGACTGGTGGTTTTGAAGCACAAGGCATTCTTATTTATGCCTCAGTAATTGTTTTGCTTTGCAAAAGCACTTCCTTACAGGTTCACCCTTCAGCATCCTCCAATGTTAATCTTGTGTCAGAATTTTGAAATTGATTGGTTTCTAGGAAATATTTCTGACAAGAGGACAGAAATACTAAATTCATAATGAAATGTAAATTGTTTCTGTGTCACCCAGTGCAGACTTATACATTTGTGCACAAACACGCGTGCAACAATATAACAGACGTCCCTGTACCCTCCATTCAGCATGTGTTTAGCAGGATGGAAATAGGAGCAGAAAATCTAATTCCTAACCTAAAATATGCTGCACTGGAGCACTGGAGTCTACATGAAACATAGAGATGAAGACTTTAAGGGGATTTCCATATTTTAAATATCTTATCTTATTCTCTTTGTTCTCTGCTACAGTTCCAGATATATCAAAGCCCTTAAACTAAGACTCAGTGAAGTTATTAGAATGTCTTGATGCCTTCTTAACTTTTGGCTGCTGTGCACTTTCACATGTAAAGTGGGTCACTTTGGTCCAGGGCTGACTGCATTACCGCTGTTATATTTAGCCCCACTTCCTCCAGATTCTCACAGGCACAAAAGCTGTGATGTACAGCATTATCTCAGCGTGTCATCCTAATTGTGGCATGCCTGCAGCAAAAGCCTGGAGTTAATTAATAATTTATGTGTGTGATTTTTACTCAGTCATAAATATTTGTGCATGGATGTGTGTGTGTGTGGTTTCAGAGACTGCGCGGATGCGTGTAGACCCTGTGTATGCTGCCTTGCGCTACGGGACGTCCTTGGCACAGATGAGCCGTTCCAGTTTTGGCAGTTTATCAGAATCACCAACACGCAGCTTGGTACGGCATCATTACCCTGTCGATGTGGGTGGAAGACAGTTCAATGTCTGTTTTAGACATAAAAAGGGGTTTGATGACTCCAGTCTACTGACTGACTGACCAGGTACTGAGGGCTTGTATAGGGACATATAGGATAGAAAATTTACTAGACTTCTAACTTTTACTGTGAGCTTAACATATTGTTTTAAGTTTCATATAAGGTTTAAACTAAAGAGTTATTCGAAACAAGTAAAGAATAATAATCCTAAAGGCCAAATAACGCAAAAAAATTAAAAGATAAAGGAAATGTTAACTTTGTGTTCTATGGTTAGATTTTTGAGTTGTTGTTATGGTTCGCTTCTTGTTCTAATTGGTTTAGTATTGCTTTTTCTGTTTATTTTTTTTGCTCCAGTTTCGTTTTTTTAATATGTGCTTTCCTTTTTTTCATGTAATGGTTACATTTCATTTCTAAGAAGGACAATGCCATTTTTAATTGTTTTTTTTTTTGTTTGTTTTGCTACTTTTTATTTTTCTATGCTGTTTACACTAGATGTCATCATTTATACTTTGCTCTATGTTACTGGATCACCACTGCATCTTCGTGTCCAACCAACCTTCAACAATGCAGGGCTGTGAATGGTGTTTGGATATTTGTCATATTTAAATGTTTCAAATCATAAAACGAGTTTTAGTTACTGCCAAAGATAACCCAAATAAAGTGCAAGATGATCTAAACAAATCTGCCAATCCCTCTCCCCCTCTCTGAGTGGCACAAGGCACCCCTCCCAGTTAGAATGAAAAACCTAAACATATCCTGCAAATACCTACAGGTTTAACTTATGGTATCATTTTATAAGAGACATATGGAGATGCAAAACTCATCAAAAGTTCCATGTTTGTCTCTTTCTCAAAGGTTTTAAGGATAATGAAGACATTTTTAGCCAGTATAAGACACACCCATGTGATCTTTTTGTTTCACCTCCATGGATGCAATTTAATAATTTTTTTTATTGCTAAATGTTTATAACAAATGAGTTCAGGTGAAATCTGCAGTGCCTCACCTGTTCTGGGTTCTTCTGTAACCTTTTAAGATAAGATAAGATAAGATAAGATAAGATGAGTTTTTATTGATCTCACAGCGGAGAAATTCACACGTCACATACT
>JAUZNJ010029440.1:0-15424 GCA_034780135.1 Jordanella pulchra | reverse complement strand
AAGCCAGTTACAATAAGAAAACCTGCAGGTGGCGCAGTGGTTAGCGCGCACGACCCATGTATGGAGGCCTTAGTCCTCGACGCGGGCGACCCAGTTTCGAATCCGGCTTATGGTCTCTTCCCCCTCTCTCATACCCCCTTTCCTGTCAGCCTACTGTCAGAAAAACGAGCCACTAGTGCCGTAAAAATATACATATATTTTCTATTTTAATAATTAGACTATTATGGAATTAAAATGTTGAAAGGTTGGTGAATGTAATGAATTTAATTAATTAGAATATAAGCCAATAAAAATATTACAAAAACACACAGCAAAAATATTTAAGGCAAACAGAATGCAGACTAGACCTGGTTCTGACTGTGATGTTAGATGGCTATACAGGTAGCAAATGTCAGAGGTATGTGATACTCAGAGTATAATGTATAATATAGTGAACAAAGATAAATATAATATGGTTAACAAAGAAACATTAAAAATAGGGTAAGAAAGCCACTTGGGTACAGTACCTGAGCACTTATACTTAATTACTTGACATTTCTGATGATTTTCCTGTTTCCATTTTCAACTAACTCAATAATTTCTAACATAGCTTTATGTTTCCTTTCCCTTTTTCCAGTGGGAAAGACTCCTTTTATAACTGACTGATCCATCCCATTTGATTCCCTTGCCTTTTTATGCAGTAAAATGAAATGTCATTTATCTCTATCCTCATTAGATAATAACGGTGAAGCTAACAATGTAAAGGTATATCAATTTCAGTATTAAAAAAGAAGAACTATGAGGTTGCTTTTGTCTGATTCTTGTAGGGAACAGAATATCTGATCAATTTGTTTGTTTTCAGGTTGTTTGTGTTACAATTCTTAAGTGTTATTTGGGTTTTTGTTTGGCTTTTTTAACAGTAAAAAAGCAACAAGTCGTAAACCAAAAAAGGTTTTCTGATGATATGTTTTATATAAATGTGGGCAAAGTAATACATGTTTTCAGCAGCTGCAGAATGCCTACGAAAATACATTGAATCAGATAATTATTTTGGTTGGGAGAAGCCCAAGAAACAGGTCATGCTTGGTACAAACACTGGACATTTATAAGAGAGTTTTGAATAGACTAAGACCAACTGGTATTGAGTGGACTGTGATCATGTTATTAATTAGGACATCAAAGTGATGGAGTCAGGTTCAGCCTACCTAGAAAGATTGGAATTACAGGATGAAAAAACAAGTGTGATTGAGAAGAATAAAGTAGGAATGATTGGAGACCAAAATAAATGAGCTTTTTACAAGCTGTCTGAGTGAACTCTGCTGAGGGTACATGGCTATTTTTGGATTCTGTGAACTCGCTGTTTTTTTCTGACTGATGAATGTTGAAATAATAAGTGATAAACTAATGAATGTTTTCGAATGCATCAAGTTTTCTAATTTTCCATTTGTTTTTCTATAGTTTCTGGGTAAATTATTTGTGTTCGAATGCACACAATTTGGAACAACTGGCTCTGGGAGGGCAAAGCCTTATGTTTCTAAGGAATTTTGTTGGAATTGAATTGTGTCCTAATTCTCTTCGGGGTCGGAGGCACTTTAATTCTGTTTGAACAACTCAAAGCTACACTTAAGATAAAGAGGATGGACAATGTTTATATTAAATAATACGATATCAGAATGATTTGAATTCACAAAGATAATGGCCACTTGCCATCTTCATCCACAGAAAAGAACAATTTACTACAGTGAAAAGAAATAGAGACTGAATTTTATAACTGCGTACAGTAGGATGGTCTGGCCATAAACGCAATGCAGACATCTAAGAGGCAATATGGTGTTGTCCACCTCGGACATCACAGGAATGGACAGAAAAGCCAAAGTGATGACAAGGTGATCAAGGAGGATCAACTAACATCAGAGTGGAACCCAATCCCCTGATGCAAAAGATGAGTACAGTGTAACACAATGTTCAGTAGTTACACCAGAGTTCCTATACACAAAGTAACATAAGTTAGATTATTAAAAACAGGCTGAAATTAAAAAAAAAAAAACATGAAAATAGAATAAGTGACACAAAAGAGAACATCTGTGTACGAAATAGAAGAAATGGAAACAATAACAAAAGTGAAGTGAAAAAAGTATAATCCAAACAGATGAGGTTGTTGTATAAAGAGTAATTATTACTATCCATTGGGCTTTTTGTTTGTGTGAAGGAAATGTAGAACAGCTTCTTCAAGAACATGGTGACACACAATATGTTAATTTTGAAATATTAGTTACGATGGCATCAATAGAGGTGAAAAAAGGAATTAATTTGAGTACGCTTTAAACATAATAGATTTAGAAGGACAATGACAATTATATATAGTGTTTATGTGTAAGTTACACAGAATCACTTCAGGTGGGGCACTTTGGACCCTCCTGGTCTAGGGAGTCTAAAAAGCTCAAAAGCTCATCATCATAGGCCAGGAAAACTTGAAAACATGTCCCCTCCTAATTCTCCAATTTGTATAGTGTCCCTGCAGTGCCAATGTGTCCATCACTCACCACAACGCACAAGTGTCACACTTTGTCAAAATGTATATGTTAGTACAGTATATGGTACACACACTGTGGTGTTTATTGAGAAGAGACATGTGATGATGAGAAAACATTTGAAGATTGTGCAGAGTTCATTTAAGATTTGAATTGGCATTCTAGGGTATTTTTTTATTTATGTTACAGATCCTGATTTATAGTTATGGGTCACCATGGTATGCATACTCATCACACTGCAGATTTTAATACTGTGACAAGGTCAAATTATGATTAAAGTTTGATATGGAGGGAAACTGAATATCTGTGAGAATTATGATGTAGTTTAGCTTCAGTTCCCTACTTCACCATCTGCAGCTCCCATCTCCAAATTAGCCTTTTCATGGATGAAAGTTGCCCTATGGACCACACATTTTTCTTTTAAGTTTTCATTTTATACATTACAACCTTTGCATGGAAAGTAACATATGTATGTTTTGGGTCTGGTGTTATGCGTATGCACACCAGGAGGAGAGACACCAGGAGGATAAAACCAGCACCAGAGAGCCCAGGCTGGTCCCTGTAACATATAGTTGGCTCGACACATCGTTGAACAATGCAGTAATACTGCAAGGTACCTCTTCATTTTTGCTAAGTCAATCATCCATCCATTTTGTTGTTTGAAGTTGCCACAGTTAAAGATTAGGAGTACTAATCCTGATTTTCAATGTTAGCCAAGACCTGTAAAATGTCTGCCCATTAAACCACAAAGGTACCACAAAAATCTGTAAAAAAAAAAAAAGGCTTGTTAAAAATACACTTATTTTGTGAGAACAATAGGAGTGTTATTCACAATTAAAAAGGAAAGACTAAAGTGCTTTGATAATTAAGCCTAAATGCGTTGATTTGGTATTTCATGAGGTCTGTCTGAATTAAATGGCTGGAATAATCTTAAAAGCCTTGTTAAGAGCAGGTGCATAAGACACAAGTTTTTGAGTTTAGCCAGCTCTGTGTCTGTGTGCACAGATTTTTGGTTGTATTTATTTGGAAGCAGTCCAAGCTCTGCCTGAAAGCCTCCTTTATTAACAGGGAGTGACATTAATTAGCAGCTGTGCTAATAGCTTCTTCTGTAGAAAACACTTTGACAGTGTACAAGATCTCAAGGTGAAACATTGATGATAATGTACTTTTAGCATACAGCATCACAAAGACAGCTTGTGATGTCCCAACATTAAGAAAACCCTGTACCTGTCATTTCTAATGCTACCCTCATCTGCTTGAATATGCTCTCAATTTGCACTAAGGACCCTTTGCCACTGCTGAGCGTGACAGTAAGTCTCTGAACCCCCAACGCAGCCACAGCAATGTCAAGTGTAACAATCGAGGTCCTGGATTCCTTATTATATAATGACTTCCTGCCTGTTATGGGCCTGAACCGACTTATTGGTAGCAAGCAAGAGAGGAAAATAAACTTTCATTAACTTTGAAAGAACTTTTTGGAATATTTCCTTTTTTATATAAAAAGTAAAACATTAGTACTTTATTTTCTGCTTACCCTCTAGCAACTAGGAATAGATATCTATCTAAAACAGATCAGGCATCAACTTGATGATACTTGTATGTACAGCACTGACTTCAGTTGCTTTTCAAATACTGAAGATATTTAGGGTTTCTCATTAAGATATACTTGCTGAATCAAATTTTTATGCTCCTTACTGGCACAGAGCATTAGGATGTTTGTTCAAAGATAAACTAGACTAGGTGTTTTTTTTTCAGAGTGGATTCTACATATTGAGGAATTTTAGATAGTTTGGATTGCAGGGGGGGCTCCTGAATACATTTTTTTGACTCTGTTGTGGCAACAGCCAATTTTTATGGTGCGGCATGATGAACCAGTGTTGTTCTAAAAACATGAAGAGGTTGGATAAACTCATTTGAAGGGAAACCTAAGGGCTGTGAGAGAAATGTCTACCTACCTTAGAAGTGTTTTTTTTTTGTTGTTTATTTTTTCATTATTCTTATTTACACATTAAAAAGTCTTTAGATGTACCAGCTGCGGTTTTATTATTCTTTTTAGCATTAACATTTCTCCTTTTATACCTGAATATGCCATTCGATTAGTAAGCATGCGTTTTTTTTATTTTCTATCCGAGATGAATTTCTCTATTTTGCTGTTCATCTTCCCTTTTAGAATCATGCTCTCTGTTTTATTATTATTTAATCTTGTGTTTACCAGTAACCTATCTTCTGTCCACTTTTTCTCTTTTTTGTCGCACCAAAAGTCTATTCACAAAAATGATCGATAGATACTAGTAAGAAATATAGAAAAATAAATGTTATTAATCAGATGCATTATATTTATGCATTTTTTATCATATGCCAATATCTAAAATGAACAAAATGCACAGAGCTTTTCAATTACAACAAAGCCTAGTTAATGGCTGCATTAATAAATTGGCATGAATTTGGATTATGGAAATGTCAAGAAGTCTACCTGCTTTTAGCAAGAACTTGAACGCTATGGCTTAGATTTCATTGAGTGATTCATCTGAGTGTACAAATCTAGACTCTTTATATCAAGTATTTTATGGCAGCACCTTTAAGCTTCATGTTCTTCTCAATTTTGTTTAATCACAGATATTTCATGGCTTTAGTCTTAAATATTGGGCCTCTGAAGTAGCAAATCACTGGTGAAGTCTGCTCTCAAAAACAGCCCTTCAGTTATCTTGCACTGTTTAATGACATAACCTCATCAGTGAAATTTTAATTTAATGTTTCTAAAATGCATTACTTTTTGTTGCAGGTCCATGTTACGGCATCTTTACACTCTGGTGAACAAACTGGAACTCTGCATTGGGGTAAAATAAGGGCAGAGGTGGGAGATGCGGAGTCACCAAGTCATCTCTATGCCATATATTTGTTCTGTCCAGCCTCTGAACCAGGTGAGTCCAATCTACACAACTGAAGTCATTGCACAGATTGGACTCACCCTGTTCAGTGGCTGGGCAAAACAAATGGCATAGAGATGACTTGATAACTCCATCTCCCACCTCTGGCTAGGAGTGCACCGATTTATCGGCCATCAGCCAAACACATGAGGGAGAGATGTTTTAATTTTACATTTCCTGTTGTAAATAAAGGCATGGGTCTACAGAAAGGGAACATGAAATAATAATAATAATACATTAATTCAATAAACAAAAAGAAATTGGGTTTTCTAAAGGCATCTTAGGCATAACAATAAAAACAAAGACCGACATATTGTTCACTCTAAATTCAAATAAGCTTAATGTATTTAGTTCATTTTGATAAAGGAGTGTGTTGAAACCTGCTTTGGATTTGGCGATGGTGCTTGTGCCAATAAACCACACTTGACTGTTTTTAATAATAATCAGTTTTATATTACCATGAGGGGGATATTTAAGTTCATTAACAGGCTTCAGGTGTGTCTGTATTTTACCTGTTTTTCTGTTAATAAACCAACCTTTCTGTGTCGGCCAAATTTTATGTTACTTTTATGATCAATTAGCTGAATCTCTAACCGGTTTGAGAGCACTGTGGTAGTCACCTCACAGCAGGTCTCCTACTCCAGTTACAACTTTATATGAAGTATCTTCGTTAATGAGATTTTCATGCCCTTTCTCATGCATGTGGGGTGCTACAAGTTTTTTCTTTGAGAGTTGATCAGTGTCTGTTTCTTGGCCCTGTTGTGGCTGTCAGGTTTCATCCATAGGCACCTGTTTAAGATTCATTCAGAAATAATATATGGACACATTTTTTAACAGGTTTTCTGATGTAAATTTACATGTCTACTTTTTTTTTTTAAAAGTCACAAGTTGAAATCAAATTTAACAGATAAACAGACAGCTAAATTAGCTTATATACTCATGGCATGTAAACTTGAGGTAATTCTTAGGCAAAAGTTCAAATCACTTATTTTTTCATTTAGTAAAAGAAAGCAAGGATTTTGTTGTTGTGTTTGATATGTGTAATCTATGGATCAGTTTTCCTTTTGGCACCATCTGTTACTACTTTGCAAACAAACACAATAGAGCAGATCAGAAACATGACTGATATACAAAGCTATCTCCTCAGACATTTCCTGGAATCTGTTTTTCATCACATCATGGTTGTAGGCTACACTTCTACATGTGCGAGAAATTGATCAGCTTAAAAAAATCCCTGTTATTTTGTCAACATTTTAGTAAAACAAAACAAACCATTTTATCAACTGTTTAGGTTTTATTTTTGCTTTGAATTTCCATGTCATTTTTGAGAATTAAATGAGAATTAAATTTGAGAAGGCTTGTGGTGAATAATTTCCCTGATATTTGACTTAACACTGCATTTGAACAAAACAAATCAGATCAGAGTAAATACAGTAACACTCGTAGGCTTTTCTGGTTGAGGACGGATTAGTTTGAAGTAAAAAGAAAAAGTGAGATTCTTTGACATTTATGATACATTATCTTAAAAAAAATCACAAATATGATTCTCCATGTTTCTATCCAAAAATAGCCCTCTTGGAAAAGGTACTGTAATTATGGTTGATTAAGTGAAGCCATTGTTGAGAAAGTTAAACTACTTACATCAGGATGTCATTGGCACTTAAGACCACATTAATCCCAGGCAAAGGAGCTGATACTTCCTGATATGCTCCTTTGTTTAAGAGCAGATGAATACACAACAATACAGCTTCCTTTAAAAAAAAAAGCATTTTAATAACAACTGAAGCAACTAAGACCCAGTCTACCAAAAACAAAACAAAGTAATTATGATGACAATTGGCTCCAGCAGAAAGGAGATAAGGAGATAGAATCATATCTATACTGTACCTATAAGGGAGATGATGATGGATGCTAAATGTTTGCTGTTAATGTTTTATATAATAGGTTTGCAGCACAGAGTTTGAACACAGTAGCTCTGTACTGTGAACACATCCTCATCCAAAGAAAGGAGTTCAGTAATTCAGATTATGTGGTTGTAGGATTAAGAACAGAGGTCTTTTCTAGTCCACCAAACTGTGTCAAAACGTATGACCAAACGTTTAGTTAAAACTACCCAACTTCTGCCCCACAGCATTACCCGGGCAATTTTTATGTGTCGGTTTATTGTCTTTAAACTCAAATATTCATTTCTCTTTCTTCACAGAATAAAACCCTGTTCCATGTCTTTCCTCTCCTTATTGCCTCACCCTTTCTCTGCAGGGATTTGTTACAGCTGAGTGGCTTTCTAATGATCTCTGGGTGAGAGGCAGAAAGTCATCCATAAGCATTCACATGGTTACAGTCACACAGACACACACACACGTACCTACACACTCGCCTCAGTATCCTCTGGGATAATTGGAGAAAGGTCTCTTAGCTCACTGAATCCCAGCCTCCTACCACCATTAAAGCCTGGAGCTTAGTGTGTCCAGCTCAGTTTAAGTAACTCCGATGCTTTTGCTTTGTCTGTCTGTTCGTGAAACGCTGAGCTGAGATGGACTTGACAGGTGTTTTTAGGGATGAAGTACTGCAGACAGCCTGTCAGAGGGATGACAAGTCGGGACTCAGTATGTGTGCACGTGTGTGTCAGTGTGTGTTGCATGTGTCACATGTAAAGTGCATGCTTGGTTGAGCATGTCGAAGGTGTGTATGTGAAAGGTTTACAGAGAAGAGAGAGGAGAAAGGATATAGAGGTAGATTTCAACCAGAAATATAGTTAATAAGCTGCTTATTACAGTGAAATCTAGGATATGTTCTTAAAGAGTTTTATTAAAACTAACAACTGTACGTATCTTGCCAGACAAGTACTGCTTCTAAAACAGAGGGTTACACCAGATTGTAAATCTATAGCTGCCAAAGGTCTCTGGCACCATGTAGGTTTCACTTTAGGTCGATAGATTCCTCAATCCATGTTTCTTTCTCCCGTTTCAAGGTCCATCCAGATTCCCCCCAAGAAAGGATATTGTTGCTTTTTTGAATACAGGTACCCAAGGTTTCCCAACGCTGTAGAAAGATGATGGTTTATTTTTGACCATTTTTTATGTTATAGCTGATCAAACCACTGTATTATTGTCTAAGTAGTCTTAATATTTCTCCAAATTACTTTTTTAAAAGCTGAGAAATTATTTTGAACCGATCTTTAAAGAGTTACCACTGTAGTTCAGAGCTGAACATTCACATCTACAATCTCCCTACAGATTCCAGCTGCTGTGGTCGATCCCCGCTGTCCCTCCGTGTCCGAAAATTCCTCTAAATAAACTATGGTTGAATTTCTTTTTGTGTGTGGATTACACAGATTTTTACCAAGATCTGGTGAAACTATCAAGCCAATAGCACCTCTAGAAATATATTTACTGAGAAAAATTGTGGCATGTTTAATAGTTATTTTACCCACTGTATAACCATAAAACGTCATATTGGATTAAATTCTTTGTACAGTTGAGCAAATTCCACAGGTTTTGATTATTTTACTAAAGCTCTTCTAGTAAAGCTCTTAAATATCAATACTCACAAATAACTGAATGTGGGCCATGTCTAAAGGTTATTATAGAGACTTGGTCATTGTGTCAATTATTGCTCCTATCTTCCCATAGGGAGCTATGGCTTCCTTTCCACCCCCAGATCAAAGCATGTTGGTGGCATGATAAATATTGGATCCCATCCAATAAAGTGACCCTTAACTGGAATAAAGAAATGGACCTATGTGCCATATTATATTGCTCAACAAGAAACAGAGATTACTCATTATAAGTTCATTAGATATCTTATCAGCTTCTTCTTTCCTTTATTTAAAAAAACTGTTGGTTGAGAATCTCTTTTGAAAATGATTTTAGTAAAATATTTGTAAAAGATTAAAAACAGGAACCTTAAATAAACCGAAATTATGCTGTGATAAGAGGCTATTTTTGTGAGAGTTCAAAAGCGTACAATTTCTCCCCTTCAGGTAAAGCTTGGCAAAACTCTTAGTGTTAAGAAGAGAATTAACATGCCTCTGTCAGACTCAGTGGAGGCTCTGGGATGTGGTGCTGAACAGAAGGTGGAATGTCCAATTAAAAGAGAACAGGTCAGAGAGGTGATTACTGAGAATCCTGAAGCAGAGAACAGAGTAACACAGAATCACTGAAATAACTTCAGACTCAAATCAAGTTACCAACCTAGGAGAAGTTGTTTATTTGCAAGTTGATTTTGCTTTCTGAAACCCTCAGAGAATTACAATTATGCAGTATAATTACAACATTTCCTCTAATTTCTTTATGATTTATTCCCAATGAACCCAACCTTTCTTCTGACATTTTAAAGTGGTTTAGATAAGTAGTTCTGAAAACCTTCTGAAGGTCTTTTGAAGATATCTGAAGGGGATTTTTTGTTATCAAATTTAGTCCAGTGTGTAAAGCATGTGGCTAAAATAGACATGAAAATAGAAAATGATAAACAAAAAGGATGAGTCATGCCAACATATCTGCAATAATAATAATAATAATCCTCCTTTTATTGTCTTTGTGGTAAGGAGGTAAAAAAGTGTGTCTAATAATCTGTTTAGTCTTTAAACTCATCAATTTTTTGTTGTCAAGTGAACACTAACTAATAATTTAAAATTTAGCTACCTTTTAATACTTTCATGTTTCAACTGTACTTATCAGAGTTAGTCTAATACACAAATAAATAAAAATGTTCCTTTGATATGGTTAAAACCTGTCTCATATATGTGAAAAAAATATTTTTTCCCAGCAAAATGAGTTTTAGGAAGCCTGAGTGCACATTTCATAGTATAAAAAAATGACATGATGTAAGCAAATTTTAGAGAAATTAGGAATAATTCTAATAATTCTATGCCCAGCATCCAAATCTGATTTTAATTAAAGTCTGGAACCGGCTGCCCACATAAACACATTCAGCTTGCTAATCCAAAACACTCTTTGATTCCCATTAAATAATGATTACACTCATCTTCTGCAAAGCTTTATGGCAAACCTAGACATGTATATTTCCTTTCTTACGCCACAGTAATTGCTAGGATTTCCTGAATCATGGTTCTGCATTTAACCTAAATCTCCCGTACTTTATTAGGTCTTTATGCTTTAAAACCGACCAATAGTAAGATCAAAGATCAGCCAATCACTACTAAATATGTTTCCTCTCAAATGCTTACATGCATAACATGCAGGAGATTAAGCTGTAATGAGCAGTTTTACACACTGAAGATTAGGATTTAGTGCCAAATAGTAACTACTTCTTGTACGTAACATAATTAAACCAATCTGTCAGCTTTTGAAGACCATCATTTTGCTAATGTGTCGTTAGCTTGAATCAGATCAACGCTGCTTTAATTTGTAACTGCCTCTTTCACCAGTATTACCACGTCTTTCCATAAAGCATTGAGAATGATCATCTTAGTCAGTGAATTAGCTGCTAGACCAGTTACTGACCCCTGAAGTTGATGGAAGAGAAAAGCTCTTAGTGATCTAAAGAGTGTGTTCAGTTATATGGAGGGCAGTAAAAAATAAACATATAATCCTTCCTTTCTCTCAAAATGGAGAAACTGAACTTTATCAGCAACAATGAAAAGGCAAATGGAAGCCAACAGAAATAAGCAATAATGATGGGGATAGATTAAGGACTGTAGAGTTATGTTGAATAAACAATTTAAGAAAACAATGCTACTATTCTACTGTGGTCATGGAGAAAGAGCAGATGTAGATTTTACTAAATATACAAGTTAAGATCAAATCTGGCTGTACATAATGTATACAAAAAACAGGCTGTTTAAAATAATATGAAGACCTGTGCAGACTAGCCGTAATTTAAAAAGCCTGTTTTGTTTGATGTAGAGTTGGAATTGGTACATTCAGTCTTAATTCCATACATTACCTTACCAAAGTTTGCTTAAAGGTCTACTACCGATTCCTCCTTAGCACTATTCTATTTTTTTTTTGTTTTTGTTTTCTTTCATGGATCAGGCTTTTTAAAGAGTGGGGTTAGGACATTCAAGAAGTTTAATGCAAGTCTTTCATACAGTATGTTGTGTCTTCAGAACCAACATCCCGAAGCAGGTTTTCTTTATTACATTTTTATAAGTATTTTTTAATCATCTGTACTTTACTGAGTATTTTCTTAAATAGAGAAGTTTGCTTTTATTTTGCTAACTTAGAGACATAAAAGTTGAGTTTTTACTTCTTTACTTGAAACTCTCAGACATTGTTACTCACAACTAATCAAAATATGACCAGAATTTGTCATGGAAGAATTTGTTTATGTGGCATTGATAGGTGAACAAGGTAAGAAAAACTGTGCTCTGTTTATCCTGGGTCACATGGCTTACCGGTTGGCTGTTATAATGAGCCACTTGGTTGTTTGCCAAGTTTTGTTTTGTTTTTTTAAGTTTTTTAAATAACAATTCTTTTTATTTCTTTAGAGGGGTGAGGAAGTTGTTTTACTGTTAAATTTCCTTCTAAATATTGTCCTAAAAGCAGATAAACCCAAATTGCTGCTAAACCATTCTGCATTGTTGGTGGTAAAATGTAGTGAAATTTCTTTTGTTTTGCTTGTCATCTATTTTGACACAATGCACTTTAGGTTTTTTTACTGGTTAAGACACCTTTCATTGTATTCTTATAGAAGGCACTTTTAGTTGTGGATGTCATTCTACATGATGGCTTTTGTGTTATTCTGACTTCTTATTGACAGTACTGTTTGAACACCATGTCCTCTTAGGACTAAAAGGGATTTTTAATTAAATGTACCTCCATTGTTTCTTTTTTAACCTAAGTGAAATAAAGAGACATACAAAAATCAGTTTGTCTTGCTTCTTTTTATGTACAAAAACGCTTAGTACTTTCACTTTCCCAAATATTGTGAAAAATGATCTGACTTAAGTACTTTACTCTAATTTTTTGTTAAGGTATTTTTTATTTTTATTTTACCTATCTATATTTTGAGTACTTTATACACTTCTGTCTGTTATAATCAGACAAAATAGAAACTGAGCTATTTTGGACACACTGACAACAAGAAAGTGTGGTGGCCTTAGACCAGTCGTCGGTCACGCTGGCAACATCATGGTGTGGCCCTATTTTGCTTCCCCTTATACTGATACATTGTGTAAAATGGTAGCATTAATGAAATGGGAGTAATACTAAATTCTTAGATTTTAGTTTCAATATAAATAATTGAACTTTCCAAAGTAATATTTATCCAGGTGCTAGAATATATCTATATTTCAACCTGGGAATATAATTTTGACCCAGTGAACATTGTGTAAGGTCTGCCATAAATGTAATTAGGTTATTTTATAAAAATTCTTACGGTAAAAGAAAACAAGAACTTTTGAAACGTTAATTAATCACCAAGGGATTTAAAGTCAACACTTTAAAAGTGTAGCTATATTGGTCAACACCTAATTGAGTTAAAATAACATGTTTAAAAGTGTTAAAAGGTTAATAATGTGATAGAGTTGGAACAACACTCGTAATAGTTGTAATTCAACCAGTAGGGTTGAATTATATCCTACACCGATCATTAATCCTTCATCTTGTGATAGTGGCAAGCTGCAATGTAGCCACAGCTGCCTGAGGGCACACCAATAGAAGTGAGGCTACCGTATACAGGTTTCACCGGGCCCTCTGACCACCATCAAGAAGAAATGTGGATGAAGAGGAGAAACAACTGAGAGGAATGGATCTGGGATGAGAACTGGCAAGCCTCCGGTTGCAAGATGATCGGTTTGCATTCTGGTAGAAACTCTGTTAAGATTCAAATTTAGATGTCATACTTAACAGAATTGCTTGGATTAAACTTTCCAAATTAGCAGCAACTTTTTGGAGGAACAAACTCAAATAGTTAAATTAGACTAAACAAGCATTAGATTAACAGTTTGCTGTCTGGAAATCTAACATTTGATTTTTTATGAAGGGTTCAAATAAATCTTTAAAAGACTTAATATAATATGAAATGTTAATTTTTTAGTGTATGAATGCTGCTCACACAAGCAGGTGAAGGAATATTTTGTTTTGAAAGATGATGAAAGGAAAAACATGGGCCATGTGCATGGATTGGACAACCCCCCCGAAATTAGTCACGCGGCATTTGAAATCAATCTGGCTGATAACTGAAACTTGTCATGTCCCCTGATATTACTGAGTGAGCCATCAAATCCTTCAGTCCCACTTTCAACAGCTGAACCTGCCATATTAGACTGCAGGCAATGTTTACAGCACTATGCCAATGGTTTCACTGGCAACACAAAGTCAGACACTTTGAGAGAAAATCCCTGCCACTGAGCCACTGGGAAACAACAACACCTACTTGTGAAAATCCCCTCAAAGCCGCAGCATTATCTCCATAGCACAGTTCTTGACTGCTTAATAGGGAAATCCTTTTTTCAATATTATTATTACAGCAAGGACAACATGATAGGTTGTTTCTCAGACATATCAGTTTACTGCAGAATACATTTAGTTAGCTCAGTTTAATAGGCCTCAGCATTTAAATAGCAGCCATGTGTTAGCAAAACAATGCTGCTGTGAGTCCTATCGATATTTATACATATTTTTTTAAAAGAGGAAAGAAAAAATAATATATTTTTTGAGTTAGAATCATCCATCTTCTCCCACTTCAACCGTCAGGGTCGCAGTTGGGCCGGTGCCTATCTCCGGCAGACTATGGACGTAAGGACAGGACGCCAATCTGTCGCAGGGCAACACTTAGACACACAAGGACATACAACCATGCACACACACACTCACACCTAGGGACAATTGAGAGATACCAATTAACCTAACAGTCATGTTTTTGAACTGTGGGAGGAAGCCAGAGTACCTGGAGAGAACCCACGCATGCATGGGGAATACATGCAAACTCCATGCAGAAAGACCCGAGGCCGGGATCAAACCCAGAACCTTCTTGCTGCAAGGCAACAGCGCTAACCACTGCATCACCGTACAGACCGAGTTAGAATCATATGTACTTAATTGTTCACCTTTATTCCTCTTCATCCCATTGATCACTAAGAGAATAACAGTTTCCAGAATACATTAAAAACTCCTGAAACATGAATCTGATACATCCTAAATTAATTTCAAGTATTTTCTAAAAGCAAAAACCAAGAAGCTACTGAAGTTTATAGCCTTTGTTGTATCACCAATGCAGGCCACTACACTAAGTGTACTAATTTCTATTTAAAGGCCTGCCAACTTGTTGCTTGATCTTTTGTTGTCTAATATATAGAAATGCAACCCTTTTTTAATTAGCATGAACTTAGAAATATTTTCAATAAGATGTACAAGGAATGTTAGAATAAATATTTTTGGGCACAAGCAATTTTGTGCAGTATGTGTTCACATAGGTGTATTTACACCATTTAAAAAAAGTGCAGGGAATACTCAAAAACACATCCTAGAAGTGGATTAATGAAACATTGTTATTAAAAGCTGTGTTTTGTACAAAGTTGAATGTGCTGACAACAAAATCACACAAAAATCATCAATGGAAATCAAATATATTAACCAATGTAGGCCTGGATTTGGAGTCACACACAAAATTAAAATGATAAAAAAAAAGAAAAATACACTACAGGCTGATCCAACTTTGATGTAATGTCCTAAAAAACTGGTTAAAATGAGGCTCAGTATAGTGTCTGGCCTATACCTGACTGTACGAGCTCCCTACAATGCTGGGGCATGCTAATGATGAAGTCTTGGATGGTCTCCTGAGGGATCTCCTGGACAATCTGTGGTGTATCATGACGATGGTGGATGGATGGAGACAAAGTGTCCCAGATGTGCTCAGTTGGATTCAGGTCTGGAACTGCTGACACACTCTAGCAAAATTAGGTCTAGCATTGTCCTGCATTACAAGGAACACAGGGCCAACATCCCCAGCATATGATCTCAAAAAGGGTCTCATCTTGGTACCTAACAAGCAGTCATCCTACCTTTGGCGAGCACATGGAGG